>JAODAL010022573.1:0-64406 GCA_025379985.1 Phyllomedusa bahiana
GGCAACAAGGCACCACCCAAATATTGTGGGCATGGTGACGTCACTAGACTACCCGGATGCATTCAGACAGCATCCGGGGAGTCCGGTAGGAGACGGGCGAGCGGCATCCGTGCCGCTTGCCTCGCCGATCATAGGCAAGGGGAGCTCACTCCTCCTGCCTGCGCCTTCATTATCGCGGCCATGACAGGCTGCGGTAATGAAGCGTTAATCAGACGCGGCCGGAGCTCACTCCGGCCGGGGGTGATAAGGCATGCGGCCAGCGGTAATTTACCGCTGGTTCCATGCCGCGATCGCGCGCGGCTCGCCCGCAAGCCCGCGCGATCGACCGAGCGTATGCATACGTCCATTTGCGGGAAGTCACTTCCCGCTAGGGTGTATGCATATGCCCAATGTCGGGAAGGGGTTAAAGCAGACCTCCAATTACTCGACAACTTTATAGAAATCAACATTACAAGCAAAAAACAATGGAATGTATAACAATGTACATTACATTAAATACATTAATTAATGTAATGTATTTCCGTTATTAAAACTATTGAAAACAGAGAAGGAAAAACTGACAATGAAAGTAAGGCTATGTTCACACGGCTTAAAATGGGACATATTTCAGTCCGTAATAACGCGATGTCATTACAGTAATCCACAGTTCTAATCCGCCGCGGGGGGAGATAAGTGACATGTCATTTACTAGCGGCGTATACGCGCCGCCAGTAATGATAGTCTATGGACCGGCGAGGTGCCGGCCCCGCGCTCCCGCGGCGTAATTACACCCCGCAAATAAGCCGTGTGAACATAGCCTAAGAGACTGCACACACAAGCAGCAGCATGGAGGACACTAGACAGCAGTAAGGAGCAGTGCAGCTGTGAGTGCAGTACTGAAGTGAGATAGGACACTCACTATACAGCCAGCACCATCTTTATGTGTATGTCCTGAACCTCTCTCCATAGACCAAATATCGGTCAGATTATTTGACCAGTATTTGCTCTGTTTTATGGCCGTGCACACAGACCAAAAGCCCTGTCCCCTCACATTGAGGTGTTAATATTCCCGCGAAAAACGGGCGGAAGAATGAACATGCTCCAATGTTTTTCGGACTGACGGCGGTCTAAAAAACCGTCCTGTGGAAAATCCGCGCAGTGGGGACAAGCCCTATGAAAAGCTCAATAATAACTGGTCTCTCCAGCGAGAGATGTAACGTGTGGTAACATCGTACCCTGTTCGGGGATACAGGGAATGTCTTGTTTTTGCTCCCTCTTGGTCGCCCTCTTCCCCTCTGTGTTCTTGCTGGGCTGCTGGAGTACTGTCCTGGCATGTTCTCTTTGTTCTGAGGTGTTTGTCAGGCTGTCCCTCTTTGATGGCGTCTGATGGGGGATTTGGGCACGTTCCGTTCTCTCGGTTGTGCAGAGTTTCGGGGAATTCTGACTGTCCTGATTTTCTCCATCTCTTGTCCTGGAGGCGTGAGGCGACTGAGGAAAATACAGAAAACAAATCCACCGGTTACAGACAGGCGGAGCAGCGCGGATTATCTTTCTGGCTTGCTTACCGACTGTCAGCCGAGTGTAAAAACAAGGAGACTGGATCCGGGATCAACCAAAAACCTGAACCAGTCAGATTCCAAGAAATACAGAAAATACCTGGTTTTCACATTATACCCAGGGCTGTGGAGTCGGCAAGCCGAAGCCCCGACTCCTCAATTTCCCAAACCTCCGACTCCTGACTCCCTCATACACGACGCATGTTTAAGTGATAACTTTACTGTAGTAAAATGGTAACATCAGGCTGTTTATCACCTTATGATACAATAATCAAGCTATTTAGGAACAACAGACACTTACAAGCAAAAGGGTAACAATGTTTTGATCTTTTGAACACTTGTGGGTAGAGTTGAAGAAAAAGCTGTATTTGTATCCAAGTCCAGTCTGCACCAACATTGGGAACGTGTAGAAGAGACCTGGGATCAGATTTTGGTCAGGCCTGCTTGAATCTGATCCAGAGCCCAGAAGGATTCAGGCAGTATTGAAATCCAAAGGTGGATTTCCCAAATACTAACAAAATAATAAAAATTAACATTTTGATTTTTAGGAGCAAAACTATAACTAAGCAGATG
The DNA here is from genome assembly GCA_025379985.1 of Phyllomedusa bahiana. NCBI lineage: Eukaryota > Metazoa > Chordata > Amphibia > Anura > Hylidae > Phyllomedusa > Phyllomedusa bahiana. Next base: position 2,109 of record JAODAL010022573.1, read on the forward strand.
CTAAATACTTGCAAGTCACATTTATGTATAAGATCGGTAAGATGACTGTATATAAAATTACAGTAGCCTCATGTACAAAGCTGTAGTTGGATGGAGAGATATGGAGCCTGAAAGTCACAAGTTCAAAACATTGTTACCATTTTGCTTGTCAGTGTAAAATATATTTATTGGATATGACTTTAGGACACAAAAAAATTATAAATTTGCAAAACACTGCAGGAACATTCATGGAGTCTCTGAATTTGTTCTGAGAAATAGTATTGCCTCCATCAGATCCTGCATACATGACCTCACATCTGATCTCATTATTTCCAGGCTAGAGAACGGCCTCTCTACACTAACCTGGGTTGGGGGCAAAACGAAAACTACAGGGGTAACATCTCTAACAATGTCAGGGTATAAAGGAATTGCCTCAGCCACAGTCAGTTCTGATGAATGGTTAAACCCTTCTACTTCTTTGAAAGCAGGTGAAAAATGTTGCTGAAACCTGTTTGCTCTGGGAGCAGAATCTTTTCCCCTGGGGCAGCGCTTTGCCTGCTCCATGTCATCAATTACACTCCTCATGTGATAAGGCTGAAGATCTGGGAGCAGTAGCACTGGCCGGACCCAATTCCTCTTGCACTTTGCACTGCATGGAACTAACTGGACCAACTTATATATTTTGGGAGTCGGTCCATTTTATGACGACTCCGACTCCTGCAAAATAGGCTCCGACTCCACAGCCCTGATTATACCGCCGTGAAATATTACAATACACAAAGTGAGAGCCTTTCTACTGATGTCTGCAAAAACGATCTGCACAACCCTCATTTTGTCAGACCCTTATACAGAGATCAGCGGTTCTACAGACACTGCTTATCTCATGTGTCACAGCAAGAACGTCCATCTCCTGTGCCAACCACAGACTCAAGAGGTTCTGCAGCAGCTGCAGTTTGTAATATACAGGTGTGTCCCAGCTGCCACAAAGCATTACCTCGGGCGTCATATGCCTGGTGGAGAACATGACATCAAGAGCTGCTCTGCTGCAACAGACCATTATATAAGATGCCACAGAGCATTATGCGGGGTGGCGTTCGTCCGGCGCAGGGCATTACACGGGGTGGCGTTCGCCCGGCGCAGAGCATTACACGGGGTGGCGTTCGCCCGGAGCAGAGCATTACACGGGGTGGCGTTCGCCCGGCGCAGAGCATTACACGGGGTGGCGTTCGCCCGGCGCAGAGCATTACACGGGTGGCGTTCGCCCGGCGCAGAGCATTACCCGGGGTGGCGTTCGCCCGGCGCAGAGCATTACACGGGGTGGCGTTCGCCCGGCGCAGAGCATTACACGGGGTGGCGTTCGCCCAGTGCCATTCATTCGGCATAGCCCATTACATGAAGCACTGCTGAGCATTATATCAGATGCCACAGAGCATTTTAGCAGGCGCCCAGCCATAGAAAATCTGCATCTAAAAGTTACATGGGAATGTGCAGATTTTACTTGTGGATTAAGCGCTTGAAAAAAAAAAAAAACCCTGACATTTAAATATACTCTTAGGCTATGTTCACACGGCAATATTTGCGGGGCGTATTTCGCCCGCAATTATGCTGTGTGCTCGGGAGTGGGGCCGGCAGCCCCATAGACATTCATTACTAGCGGCGCGTATATGCCGTGAATAATTGACATGTCACTTCACTTCCCGTCGGTTTTGTCCGCCCCGGGGAGGAGACGGTTCCATATTTTTCCCTCTATAGAAACTGTGGAAAAATTCCCGAAAAATGACGGGCGTATCTCGCCCCCGTATTTAGCGCGTGCGGCAAAAGATACGTCCCTTTTTAAAGCCGTGTGAACTTTTACCCTTTTACTCTTCAAAAAGAGGTTCTGGCAGCGAAGATGTGTATTTTTGAACAAGTAACTTGCGAGTTGTGGAATATATGGGGCCCCGGCCTCCATCCAGCTTTGGCGGTTTTTTGATAGTTACTTTCCCTTAAGGGTGTGTGCTTTTTGGGAGTGGTACTTGATAGCCCCTTTCAGGATGCAAAAACCTTTTTCCTATTCTTCAGTTTCGTGGGTTGCCCCCTTTCCGCTTAAATTGTGTTATTCTGGGGTGCTCTAGTTCCTGTAGGGAGACAAACGGGTTTCGTCACATAGGGACATGGGATACATCAGTGCATTTCCCCCAGGTATGTTAGGTCTCATCGGTACCGGGAGGAATGGGGAAAGGGTTTGTTAAAAAATTTGCTCAAACGGGGGTCCTTTTAGCTTTTCTATCCCCCGTGGAGCCCAGGCTACAAAAGATTCGGTCGGCCAAAATTATAGACATAATGTATATGGGGGGTGCCCGGGGCTTGCCCTGAGGCAGGTGGTGGGAAACATATCAACCCTTGTGTGTTAAAGGGAGTTAAACGGGGTTGCTGTTTTTTTTATGGAATTTATGTAAAAGGAAATAATACAATTTTCTAATATCAGGGATTTTAAAACTCCGCCTCCTTAACCACAGTAGAAACCCTATCAGAAAAATGTTAATTCCAATTCCTTCCAAGAAATTTTATTGAAAAAGTATGTGCCTGTTTTCCGGTAAAGTATGTATGGAGGAGAGAACTTTTCCAGATTCCCTCCAGGGTTTATCATGTGACCACCCCACAGGCATGTGACCCCGGATCCCGGTAACGTGTGTATGGAGGACAGAACTTCTCCAATTTCCCCTCCGCAGTGTTTTATGTGACCCAACTGGTCAGTGAATGTATCCAGGTAACGTAGTGTATGGGGGGCGAATTTCCAGATTACTAACCCCAGCAGCGTCTTATCATGTGCACCACGGTCATGTGACCCCTGGTATCCAGGTAACAGTGTTATGGAGAGCAGAATTCTCCCGTATAACACTCCGCAGATCTTTTTATGTGCCCCTTTATCGTAACCGTAGTGTATGGAGGAGCGAACTCTCCCGTTTACCCTCGGGAGGGTTTTTTATATTGACACCAACAGGTATGGACCCTGGGTATCAGGTAAAAGTAGTGTAGGAGGAGCGAACTTCCCAGTTTTCCACCTCCGCAGTTCATGTGACCCCCCAGGGATGTGACCTTGTATCCCGGGAAAAGTGTGTATGGGGAGCAGAACTTCTCCGTATTACTACCCCGCAATCTTATATGTGACCCTGTTTTCAGGTAACAGTAGTGTATGGAGGAGCAGAACTTCTCCAGTATTACTACCTCCAGCAGCGTCTTATCAAGCGACCACCACACAGGTCATGTGACCCCAGTATCCATATAACATTGTATAGAGGAGGAGGAGCAGCAGTATCTTATGTATGTAGAGAAGAAGTCGCACATACTTCATCTTCCTGTTTTTCAACAAAACTTTATTAGTAACACGACAATGTCACAGAGAGCTCTGCGTGCTGAGTTTTTTAAAGTTAACTTTATTAATAACATGACATCCCGTAGACAGACAGAATTAACCATATTAATAATAATTCCTATTTAGCTACCCCATAGATCATGTGATCCTGCTGCTGCCGACGGCAAGGAGGCACGTGTGACACCTGTTACTCTTTGGGAGGACATATGGAAAAAGCTGGGGCTATACCATTATTGTTCTAAATAGTGGCTTGCTACACTGATAAGGGATGTCCAGGAGCAGAATTTGTAATATTAGAAAATGATATGATTTCCTATTATACATAAATAGAAACAATGTAAAGTGGACAACCCCTTTAAGCCACTGAAGATGTATGGGCAGCCTAAGATAGTTGGGTTTTATGGTAAGGAGAGGAATGCGTCCACTTTTTTTTCCTTTTTTTTAATTTAAAACTGAATTATTTTTTCACATTTACTTATTTTGCTAATTTTTCCCCCACTGCTCAGTAAATATGAAAACTTAATTTCTGATATTCCCCCCTCCCTTGCTCCTCGGTCACCAGCTAACATGGAAAAATACTGAAGGCAAGCAGTCTGTGAATGGAAACCTATGGCGTGGTCATTGCCCCTTTCCTTCTATTTCGGCAGCAAGGGTATATTCACACGGCGTATTTTCAGTGCGTACTTCGGGGCGTAATTGCAATGCAATACACCTGATGTACGCCCCTACAAATACGGTAGGATCACAGCACTTGCTGAGTGCTACGAGTCTCAGACGTATTCTGAGTGCCAGAAGGAAGAACTAACATGTCACTTCTTCCCGATGCTTAAGCGCTGGGGAATGCAAGAATGAATGGGGGCCGTGCCACAGCGCTTCAGAAGTACACGCTGGCCAGCACATACTTCTAAAACACCAGGCGTATAGTAATGCACGGTAGGTACAGCTATACGCAGTGTGAAGATGCACTAAACTTGTTGTTCTAGAACTACTATCTGCTGTAGAACATGGAACTACAAGTGCCAGCATTCCACCATGCGCCCCAGTCTCCATTTGCAACTAGGGGACAGATGTGAGTTGGAACGGTGTGAGTCAGGGACTAATATATATAGTTTAGACTATGAATGTTTTGGTTTTCTTTAATAAAAAAAAAGTAGTGTTTGGTATATATATAAATATTATATACTATATATTTATATATTATTATTATGTATACTATACTATTATATATATATATATAATATATATACTATATTATTTAGTGTCGATGTGTGTGTGTGTGTGTGTGTATATATACAGTAAAAAAAAAAAAAAAAAAAAGTGTGTGTGTCTGTATCATATATATATATATATATATATATATATATATATATATATATATATATATATATATTCTATGGGATTTTTTTTTTTAAAAGTGTGTATATATAATCTATGGGAAACCAGTATAAAAATAAAAAAAGGTGTGAATATACATTTTATTTATGACACAACACTACACCACACTTTTTTTCTGGTCTCCAATTGAAAGTACTATATATCTATCAGGACATCCCTCAAAGGATCTACGCCCATGATTTTTGCCAGGGACACACAAAAATAAAAAATTAAAGAAAAAAAATTAATAGTCTAAAGCTCATCTTTTAGTCCTGCTCCCAATGACAAGCTTTCCTACAATATCTGAGAAAAATTACAGTTGAAAAAAAATATTTCAGCGCCACTTTTACTGTTAAAGTCTCATTTTATTATTTAAAAAAAAAAAGGTAAAAAAGTATATAAAAATAAAGCCTAAAAGGCAAAAAAAAAAAATGTAAAATGCAAAAAAAGAGTTAGTGTATGTTCACACAGCATAATTTACGTATTTGCCCTCTAATACGGGCGAGATGCGCGCCGAAAGTACGGTAATCCATAGTTCTCGTAGAGAAATATGGGATTTCGCCTCCACTCCCCCCTCGTACAATACGCCGCGGTGGGGAGTATAAGTGACATGTAATTTACAAGCGCCGAATACGCGCCAGCGAGTAATGATGTCTTACTGGGCGACTCGAAGTTCGCCTCGCAGTATACACATAGTACGCGCGAGGCTTCCCGAAAGACTCGTCTTTTGTTCATGGGCGCGTTTTTAAATGTCCGCCACGCAGTAGTTACCTCGTGTGAACATACCCCTAAAGCGTTCAACCCTGCGTGTACTAAAATAATTGTGCCTGGTAAGAGGGATAAATGAGTTGGTCAGGAACTGGTTAAACCAGGGGAACCCCAAACTCCAGTCCTCAAGACCCACCAAGAGGACATGTTTTCTGGTTTTCCTTAGCAGTGCACAGGTGATTACTGCCCTGTTGGTGGGGCTTTAGGACTGGAGTTGGGGAACACTGGCTTAAACTACAAAAAAAAAAAGTTAAAAATACTTATTTGAAAAAACATTAGGCCTAATTGCTGAACTGTCTAGGTCTGTCCTTGCTGCCCATAGCAACCAGAACTCCTAGCAACCAAGCACAGCCCATAGCAACCAATCAGAGCTCCCCTTTCATTTCAAATAGTGCTCTGGAAAAATGAAAGCTGAGCTATGATGGTTGCTAAGGGCAACAAAGTCTTACTGTTATACAGTTTTCATAAATGAGGCCCACTGTTCATATACCCTACTAGAGGGCAAGTGGGAGAGTGAGGAGGAAAAATACTTATGTGCAATTCTGCCATTGTTTTTTGGGTTTGACATGCGGTCAAAAATAACAGGAGAGATTTGTTCTGTGGTCAGTGCAACTTTGACAAGACCAAACTTAGAAAGAATTTTTTATTATATTTTACTACATTTGTTAAATAAAACCCCCTTTTGTTTGTTTTATTTTTTACATTTGTTAAATCGGCACCAACTTACTATATTTATTTATTAAATAGAAAAAAACCTTTGTGCAGTTTTAGTACCGACCAAAAACTGTAAAAAAAGGGGTTTTACGTAATAAATTAAAATATATTGGGAAAAAAAAAAATTACATTTTGTCTTGTCGAAGTTGCACTGAATACCTACTATACCAGCTACTACTGACCGCTGTTAAATCACTAATCAATTTTTTTGTTATGTGAATTGTAAGGGGACACGCCTCTCTGACACCTGGAATGGTAACACCCATCTGACAGATTCAGTAATATATTTCGAGAAGGAATAACAAAGGAGTGATGTCATGGAGAAGGCAATGATTTACTAAAACAGACGAGTCACTGCAGTGGGGAGCACCCAATGGGGTCTGTCAGGCCTTCTCGGTGTCCGTTGGACCTCTAAAATGGGACCAGCGACGCAGGTGTGAACCAGGCCTTAGATTCCATTCCTCACTCGTGTCATGATCTCTACTTGCTGTCAGTGAATGGGAACATTTAAATTTTAACATTCTTTTTATTCCACAGGCGAGGATCACGCCTGACAGAGGTACATGGAGGGAACAGCCAGCAAGCAGAGATCTTGAAAAGAAAGAGGGACTGGCCCTGCTCCACTTTGGAGCTGCAGCAGATTTAGTTTGCTCTTCTATAGTGAAGCCACCACCAGATACTGTGTTATGCATAATATTAAAGGGGTTGTCTCACTACATTGATTCATCTTACTTCAGACCTGGTTTCTGGGTTTCACTTTGAATTCAGGGGCGTGTTTACTGGCTTCTACTAGGTGCAATATAAGCCAGGTCTGTAGCTATAGCAACCAGTGCTGGCTAGGTCCTATTCAGGATAGATCAAACAGGTCTGTTAGCTATTAGAATCCAGTGCTGGCAGCCTATCAGGAGGGATCAAAAAGGTATGTAGCTATAGCAACAGTGCTAGGCAGCCCTAATCAGGATAGATCAAAAGGTCTGTGCTATAGCAACAGTGCTGGCCGCCATATCAGGAGGGATCTAACAGGTCTTGTAGCTTATAGCGACTAAGGAGCTATGAGCTCATACAAGTGTGGATATTTGGAATAGATAGGACACTTGTTAATGGAATATTTGCAAGTGACTTGTTTTTGCAAGATCTTTAATATAAAAAAACAATCCTTGTAGTGAGACAACCCCTTTAAGTACCGTTCACACTGCAGACATGACCCGGAGGCTTCACCTCATCCATTCATACACAGCAGGATGCGGAGGCGCGAGGCTTGCTGTACCTCCTCCATTCATAAACTGCAGGATGCGGAGGCGCGAGGCTTGCAGAACATCCTCCATTCATACACTGCAGGATGCGGAGGCGCGAGGCTTGCTGTACCTCCTCCATTCATACAACTGAGGACGGGGGAGGCGCGAGAGGCTTGCTGTCCTCCTCCATTCATAACTGCCAGGATGCAGGAGGCGCGAGGCTTGCTGTACCTCCTCCATTCATACACTGCAGGATGCGGAGGCGCGAGGCTTGCTGTACCTCATCCATTCATACACTGCAGGATGCGGAGGCGCGAGGCTTGCTGTACCTCATCCATTCATACACTGCAGGATGCGGAGGCGCGAGGCTTGCTGTACCTCCTCCATTCATACACTGCAGGACGCGGAGGCGCGAGGCTTGCTGTACCTCCTCCATTCATACACTGCAGGACGCGGAGGCGCGAGGCTTGCTGTACCTCCTCCATTCATACACTGCAGGATGCGGAGGCGCGAGGCTTGCTGTACCTCCTCCATTCATACACTGCAGGATGGGGAGGCGCGAGGCTTGCTGTACCTCCTCCATTCATACACTGCAGGACGGGGAGGCGCGAGGCTTGCTGTACCTCAGCGGTCCCCAGCCTTTTTAACACCAGGGACCGGTTTGATGCAAGACAATTTCTCCACGGCCCAGTGGGGGCGGAGTTATTAGGGGTGTGGTTATTCGGGGGTGGGGTTATGGAGGGGGTTGGATGTTTAGAATCACACAAAAAAAACTGTATACAGTGTCATTTAGGGGTATAGTATTGGGTAACCAGTATTTTATAACTGCAGACTGATTGACAGCTCTGTGGGTCAAGTATTATACTAATAATGCTCGACCCTCAGAGCTGACAATCTGTCTGGCAGTAGAATTGTGCAGCTTTATAATGTATATAATTTACATATGTAATCAGCTCTGTCATTACAGAGATTTCAGCCCCCTGTAGTCATTAGATATATCTGCAACCTATAGTACAGATAAATATATATAGGCCATCTGTCGTAGAAGTAAACATATATGGCCCCTGCATGCTATAATAAATTTGTATATGGCCCCCCGCAGCTATAATAAATTTGTATATGGCCCCCCGCAGCTATAATAAATTTGTATATGGCCCCCCGCAGCTATAATAAATTCGTATATGGCCCCCCGCAGCTATAATAAATTCGTATATGGCCCCCCGGAGCTATAATAAATCCGTATATGGCCCCTGTACTGGCCATGCTAGTGAAATTAAAAAAAAAAAAGAAAAAGAAAGAAAACAAGAAAAAAAGTTACTCACCATATACACGGATCCATTGACAGAGCTGTTTCCTCCAGGAGCCCGCGTCCAGGGAGGGTGTGTCGTCTCCTAGGCATCATCGCCAAGCGCCGCTGATCTGGAGATGAGGAGTCAGTGAGCGCCGCATCTACAGCGATAGGGAGAAAGCAGAGGACGGTAATGAACCACCCTGCTTTTCTTCTATAGTGATGCGGCCCCCCCGCAAGTGCACGATGACCGACCGCCCGGACTGAAGTCACCGGCATCATGTGTAGCCAGCGCCGCGGACTGGTGGTTGGGGACCCCTGCTGTACCTCATCCATTCATTCAGCATCAGGTCCTCTCTATGGCGACGCCTCCTCTTCCATCACCCAATGAACTGCTTTTATTAAAGGGGTTGTCTCACTACATTGATTCATCCTGTTTTCTTGGTTTCACTTTGAATTCAGGGGCTTGAGTGTTTACTTGCTTCTACTGGCTGCAAGTAGAGCCAGGGTCTGTAGCTTTGGCAACCAGTGCTGTCAGCCTATCAGGAGAGATCAAACAGGTCTGTAGCGTATAGCAACCAGTCGCTGGGCAGCCTATCAGGTGAGATCAAACAGGTTTGTAGCTATAGCAACCAGTGCTTTCAGCCTATCCAGAGAGATCAAACAGGTTTGTGAGCTATAGAAACCAGTGCTGTCAGCCTATATCAGGAGAGATCAAAATGGTTGTAGCTATAGCAACCAGTGCTGTCAGGCCTATCAGGAGAGACTGAACAGGTCTGTAGCTATAGCAACCAGTGCTGTCTGCACCTATCAGGAGAGATCAAAAGGTTTGTAGCTATAGCAACCAGTGCTGTCAGCCTTTCAGAGAGATCAAAACAGGTCTGTAGTTATAGCATACCAGTGGCTCCCTTCAGCCTATGCAGGAGAGATCAATACAGGTTTGTAGCTATAGAACCAGTGCTGTCCACGGCCTAAAGGAGAGATCAAACAGTTTGTAGCTATAGCAACCACGTGCTGTCCGTCCTATCAGGAGAGCATCAAACTGGTTCTGTATGCTATAGCAACAGTTGCTGTCAGCCTCTATCAGGAGGATCAACAGGTCTGTAGCTATAGCAACAGTGCTGGCAGCCTATCAGGACGAGTTCAAACAGGTTTGTAGATATAGCATCCAGTGCTGTCCAGCCTATCAGGAGAGATCAAACGGGTCTGTAGCTATATAGCAACATGAGGAGCTGATGCAGCCCATACAAGAGGGGACATCTAGGGATAGTAGGAACACTGTTAATGGACACATTATTGCAAAGTGATTGTTTTTGCAAGATCGTTAACTAAAAAAGCAGCGATCCTTGTAGTGAGTCAACCCCCTTTAGAGGATTTGGGTGCTCCAGGTAAAACTTTCTAAGCCATGGCTCCTCCAGAGCGCTGATCACCCGCACAGAGCTGCAGATCCGGCACAGTGTGCCACCAGTGCAGTGATCAGGGAGGAGGACAGAGCAGGACCTCTCACTCCTGCACCTATCAGAGTCGCCTGTGACAGATGGGAGTAGTGGTTACAGACGCCCCATGCGCTCAGGGCACAGAGGGGGCTTCTAGCGCCTGCAGGGCGGGCACCTATGGCTGCTGCATGCAGGGACACACTCACCGCCGCCGGGGATGTCACTGGAAGCTTCAGGGAGGGCCGCGATCTGCCGCACCGTGCTCAGAGCCGCGCACAAAGCCGGAGCCTCTGCCCGCCTCGTCCTGTCCGCCGCTCGTCACTTCCGCCTTCCCCTGCTGCGGGTCAGGGGCGTGTCCCGAGTCACAAGCCCGCCGCCCTCCACCGCTGCCGTCGCAAGACGTTAACCGTCCCGCCCGCTAAGTCCTCGCTAGACCCAGGCACCGGCTTCATTACTATTCCCCATCATGTCCGCGTTCACCCGCATAGCCCGGTATTACTTCAGGAAACCAAAGGCAACCCCAGGATTAAAACAACCGACGCCATTTTGTTGAAGACCATCTCTCCGTCATAGGGATCCAAACACTAGAGGCGCCCATGTGGTGCCATCCGTGACGTAGCAAGTTCTGATTCGTGTTTTTTGAGGTTTGTTTTGAAGGATGGGACCAATAGCGTGGCGGCGGCTGCCGGAGCTGAGATTCTATTGGTTGTTCCGCGCTAGGCGGGATCTTTTAGGTAGCAACGGACGGGCGCGTCTTGAATTGAAAACTGGAGTCGCGGAGTGTGTTAGGAGAGCGGAGCGGAGGACAGCAGGTACGTGCGGTGCTATACTGAGGGCGACCCGGGTATATCGCTCGGCGGTATCCCCGGCATTTGGGAGGAGAGACGGCTGTGAACGGCGAGGAGTCCATCTGTGTTGGAACGACCACTCCCATAATTTACTCTGACCCGGCCATGTGGGATCTGTAGTGTCGGTGGTTGGATGCTCTGTCTCCCCCCCCCGGCCATGCTGGGATCTGTAGTGTCAGCTGCTTGTATGCTCTCCCCCCCCCGCTGGGATCTGTAGTGTCAGCTGGTGGGATGCTCTGCCCCCCCCCCCGGCCACGCTGGGATCTGTTAGTGTCAGCTGGTTGGATGCCCTGCCCCCCCCCCCCCCCCCCGGCACGCTGGGATCTGTAGTGTCAGCTGGTTGGATGCCCTGCCCCCACCCCGGCCCACGCTGGGTCTGTAGTGTCAGCTGGTTGGAATGCCCTGCCCCCCCCCCCCCCCCCCACCCGGCTCGCTGGGATCTGTTGTGTCAGCTGGTGGATGTCCCCTGCCCCCACCCCCCCCCACCCACCACGCTGGGATCTGTAGGTGTCAGTTGGTTGGATGCCCTTGCCACCCCCCCCCGGCCACGCTGGGATCTGTAGTGTCAAGATGGTTGGATTGCCCTGCCCCCCCTCCCCTCCACCCCGGCCACGCTGGGATCTGTCGTGTCAGATGGTTGGAGCATGCCCCCCCCCCACCCCGGCCTCGCTGGGATCTGTTAGTGTCAGCTGGTTGGATGCCCTGCCCCCCCCCACCCCAACACGCTGGGATCTGTAGTGTACTGCTGGTTGGATGCCCATGCCCCCCCACCCCCACCCCACCACGCTGGATCTGTTAGTGTCAGCTGGTTGGATGCCCTGCCCCCCCCCCCCCCCACCACCCCGGCACGCTGGATCTGTAGTTGTCAGCTGGTTGGATGCCCTGCCCCCCCCCCCCCACCCCGGGCCACGCTGGGATCTGTAGCTGTCAGCTGGTTGGATGCCCTGCCCCCCCCCCCCACCCACCCGGCCACCGCTGGGATCTGTAGTTGTCAGCTGGTTGGATGCACTGCCCCCCCCCCCCCCCACCCCGGCCACGCTGGGATCTGTAGTGTCTGTGGTTGGAGCCCTGCCACCCCCCCACCCCCACCCGCCACGCTGGGTGGGAAATCTGTAGTGTTCAGTGGTTGGGATGCCTGCCCCCCCACCCCCGGCCACGCTGGGATCTGTAGTGTCAGTGTTGGATGCCCTGCCCCCCCCCCCCCCCCACCCCGGCCACGCTGGGATCTTGTAGTGTCAGCTGGTTGGTGCCCTGCCCCCCCCCCCCCCCCCACCCGGCCACCTGGCGTTCTGTAGTCGTCAGCTGGTGGGATGCACTGCCCCCCCCCCCCCCCCGGGATCTGTAGTTGTCAGCTTGGTTGGATGCCCTGCCCACCCCCACCCCCACCCCGGCCCGCTGGGATCTGTAGGTGGTCAGCTGGTTTGGATGCCTGCCCCCCCCCCCCCGGGATCAGTAGTGTCGCTGTTGGATGCTCTGCCGCCCCCCCCCCCCCCCCTCACCTGGCCACGCTGGGATCTGTAGTGTCAGATTGTTGGATGCCCTGCCCCCCCCCACCCCGGCCACGCTGGATCTGTAGTGTCAGCTGGTTGGATGCCCTGCCCACCACCCGGGTTCTGTAGTGCCAGCTGGTTGGATGTTTTTACTCTGCCCCCCCCCCCATGGCCATGCTGGGATCTGTCAGTGCAGTGGTTGGATGCTCTGCCCCCCACCACCCCCCCTGGCCACGCTGGGATCTGTATGTGTCAGCTGGTGAGTTGGATGCTCTGCCCCCACCCCCCCCCATGGCCACGCTGGGATCTGTAGTGTCAGCTGGGTTGTATGCTCTGCCACCCCCCCCCACCCCGGCACGCTGGGATCTGTGTGTCAGATGTGTTGGATGCCTGCCCCCCCCCCCCACCCGGGATGTAGTGCCAGCTGGTCGGCAATGCTTTGCCCCCCCCCCCCTGGCCATGCTGGGGATCTGTAGTGTCAGCTGGTTGGATGCTCTGCCCCCCCCCCCCCCCTGGCCACGCTGGGATCTGTAGTGTCAGTGGTTTGGCATTTGCCCCCCCCCCCCCCTTGGCCACGTGGGATCTGTAGTGTCAGCTGGTTGGATGGCTCTGCCCCCCCCCCCCCCTGGCCACGCTGGGATCTGTAGTGTCTGCTGGTTGGTTGCCTCTGCCCCCCCCCCCCCCCTGGCTCACGCTTGGGATCTGTAGTGTCAGCTGGTTGGTGCTATGCCCGCCCCCCCCCCCCCCCCCCCCCCCCCCGGCCATGCTGGGATCTGTAGTGTCGGCTTGGTTGGATGCTCTACCCCCCCCCCCCCCCCCACCCCGGCCACGCTGGGATATGTAGTGTCAGCTGGTTGGATGCCCTGCCCAACCCCCCCCCCCCCCGGGATCTGTAGTGCCAGCTGGTTGGTTGCTCTGCCCCCCCCCCCCTGGCCATGCTGGGATTCTGTAGTTGTCAGTGGTGGGTATGCTCTGCCCCCCCCCCCCCTCCTGGCACACGCTCGGGATCTGTAGTGTCAGCTGGTTGGTTGCTCTGCCCACCCCCACCCCCCCTGGCCACGATGGGGATCTGTAGTGTCAGCTGGTTATTGGATTGCTCTGCCCCCCCCCCCACCCCGGCCACGCTGGGTTCTGTAGGTGTCAGCTGGTTGGATGCTCTTTCCCCCCCCCCCCCCCCCCCTGGCTCCGCTGGGATCTTAGTGTCAGCTGGTTGGATGCTCTGCCCCCCCCCCCCCCCTGCCACGCTGGATCTGTAGTGTCATCTGGATGGATGCTCTGCCCCCCCCCCCCACCCTGGCCACGCGCCCACTGGGATCTGTAAGTGTCTGCTGGTTGCGATGCTCTGCCCCCCCCCCCCCCCCCCTGGCCAGCTGGGATCTGTAGTTACGCTGGTTGGGATGTATCTGCCACCCCCCCACCACACTGGCCACGCTGGGAATTGTCAGTGTCAGCTGGTTGTATGTCTCTGCCCCCCCCCCCCCCACCTGGCCCACGCGGGATCTGTAGTGTCAGCTGTTGGATTGCTGCTGCCCCCCCCCCCCCCGGCCCACGCTGGGATCTGATAGTGTCAGATGGTTGGTTGCTCTGCCCCCTCCCCCACCCCCCGGCCATGCTGGGATCAGTTTGTGTCGCTGGTTGGATGCTCTGCCCACCCCCCCCCCCCCCCGGCCATGCTGGGACTGTAGTGTAGTGGTTGGACTGCTCTGACCTTCCATGAGTGTTTCGACCCAGGTCACGTTGTCATTTACTCCTCCTCATCGGTATGCACTATTAATTCCTTAGTAATCAACACAACTCACTGTTGAGATGTCTTCTATTAGTGTCTCCAAAGGTGACTGTCATTCTACTTCTGTCCTCTGTACTCCTTCAGTATGTAATGTCATAAAGAAAAGGAAAAAAAAAAACAAACCTCAATCGGGGTATTTGCATTGAGAATAAAAATAAAATACACGTTTGGCTCTGCAGGCGATTTGCACCTGGGCCTCCTCTATGCTGAAAGGCACAGAAGGAGAAGTGATGGCCACTCGGCTACATTGTAGTCCTTAGTTGACTAGAGTGAGCACACTGTGGGAACAGGCATCTGAGCCTTATAAGGCCAGCTGGGTCACATGTCTGCAGTTCAAAACAATCATGCCACGCCGCTTTTTGAACATCCCAAAAGCTGAGCTTGGATAAAGCAGGTATGAAATTGACTTTGTGGTAAAAATCCCTTTAGACAGGGGGTTGTTGGTTCCTATAAAAATTGAAATAGCTGTGGGGGCCCTTTGAAACAAGATACGATCTACACTCGCCTTTCCAGTTCTGCCCTCGCCTCTACATGGTTCTTCTGTTTACGTTTCTTCTTCTACATGGGGCGTCCCCACCAATTAGGATTTTGTGAGCGGGTGTTGACCCCATTTGGAAAGGAATCATCAGAAGGACCAGAAAGAGCGTTGTGCGGGAAGGAGGAAAGGAAGGCGAGCGGGATTTTCGGCTTTTACTATTTCCATCTTTTACATGAGCCCAAAAGAAGCCTTTTAAAGAAAACAAAAAACGTTTAACTCCTTAAAGGGGTTGTCTCACTACTAGGATGCTTGCTATTTTATGTCAAAGATCTTGCAAAAATAAGACAACTACATGGAATATATGTCCATTAACCTGTGTCATACCTATTCCCGAAAATCCCCTCTGTTATGGGCTGCCTCTGCTCTACGGTCGCTATAGATACTGGTAATGTTTTGATCTCTCCGGATAGGCTGCCAGCACTGGTTGCTACTAGCTAACAGTACCTTGCTTCTACTGCTGCCTTGTAGTAAGCCAAGTAAATACGCACCTGTTCCAAAGCGTAACCAAGTAAAACTGGAATGAGGTAAGATTAACAATGTTTGTGAGACAACCACTTTTAACTCCATTTTCCTTTTGACATTGGGCATTTCAGGTCGTTCTTGACGTCGCTGCAGATATGGGAGTTTGCGGCTCCCGGCACCGCAGCAGAGCAAAGATCGGGGCTGATTGCCGTAGTTCGTGATGGCAGCGCAATCAAAGGGTTCCCCTGCTATGTTGGGTGAACGGAACACCCAGTGACCCGACAGACGCACGGGTGAACGCTGCACAGTCATGACCTGGGGTACGGTTGTTGCTTACATTTGCTGACGTGTTAATATAATATTTATTTTGCATTTCTAGGGAGACACGGATGGGGAGGGTTAGGGTTGCCCGTTTTCTATTTTTTATTTATTATGGTGTGGGAGTATTTATATATTTTTGTTACTTCTTCATGTTTAATATTGTTAATAAAAAAATTTTTGATGCATAACATTATCGCCATAATATAAATCCTTTCTTCACATTCACGGTATTCACTATCGACCGTTAATAAACTGTTGAATTAATATTTCACCAGTTTGTTCTGTGGGTTTCGCACCGGGACTTGGTAATTGTTCTTAATCATTAGTCGCAGGTGTCTTTCCTTTTCTATAACATATTATCTTCTATAGGGGCTGTTCTTTGTATGAGATTTGGTTCCGCGGTAGATTTGAGGTATTCATATGCATTGTCATAGTCGAACAAACATTCATTACCAGTTTATGGTATTAGAGGGCAAGATATATTGGTTATTAAGCTTAGGAAACGATGAAATCATATATGAAAGACTAGGGGGATTTTTAAGTTCCTTTTTCAACGACCATGGTTCCTACCTCTACACACTTTCATTCTACAACGACCCCGCCAATAGAAAAAAGATAAACCACTGACCCCCACCCCCCCCCCCACGGATCTATGTGCGAGCACTATATATAAAAACATCCCTAATGCGACACCATTACCGGGCAGGAGCCTACACATCCTCCACTTGTTTCTCCCAGACCTATTTCATCAGGCCTAGGGGGGTCACACATTACACCTCCCACTCACCGCCTAGCGCCCAATGCCAAGGTGGCGCGAGTCTTGCTGTACCTCCTCCATTCATACACTGCAGGACGCGGAGGCGCGAGGCTTGCTGTACCTCATCCATTCATACACAGCAGGACGGGGAGGCGCGAGGCTTGCTGTACCTCCTCCATTAATACACTGCAGGACGCTGAGGCGCGAGGCTTGCTGTACCTCATCCATTCATACACAGCAGGACGCGGAGGCGCGAGGCTTTGCTGTACATCACTCCATTCAACACACTGCAGGATGCGAGGTGCGAGCTTGCTCTGTACCTCCTACCTTCATACACTGAGAGTGCGGAGGCGCGAAGGCTTGCTTGTACCTCCTCCATTCATTCACTGCAGGAATGCGGAGGCAGCGAGGCTTGCTGATACCTCCTCACATTTACATACACTGCAGGCATGAATGGAGGCGCGAAGGGCTTGCATCCTAGATACCTCCTCCATTCATACTCTGCAGGACGCGGAGCGCGCGAGGACTGATGTACCTACCTCACATTCTTACACGGACAGGATGCGGAGGCAGCGAGGCATCTGCCATGTACTACTCCATTCAATACACTGCAGGACGCCGGAGGCGCGAGGCCTTGCTGTACCTCTCCATTCATTACACTGCAAGGGCGGAGGTGCGTGGCTTGCATGTACACCTCCTCTCCCTCATTACACTGCAGGATGGGGAGGCGCGAGGATTGCTGTACCTAATACATTTAATACACTGCAGCGACGCGGAGGACGCGTGGCTTGCTGTACCCTCCTCCATTCTTAACTTGCAGGACGCGGAGGTGCGAGGCTTGCTGGCCTCAAATCCATTCATACATTGCTGGATGCGGATAGAAGGTGAGAGGCTTGCTGTACCTCCTACATTCATACAACTGCCAGGATGACGGTGGCGCGTGGCTTGCTCGTACCTCCTCCCATTATACACTGCAGGAATGCAGGGTGGCGCGAGGCTTGCTGTAACTCTTCACAATTCATACATGCAGGATGCGGAGGCGCGATGGCTTGCCTGTACCTCCTCCCCATTCATACACTGCTGGATGGCGGGAGGCGCGAGGCCTTGCTGTACACTCCTCATACATACAATGAGGCGTTGGGGAGGCCGCGACGGCTCATGCCATGACCTACCTCCATCATACACTGTCAGGATGCTGGAGGCGCCGGGCTTGACCCTGTTCCTCACATCCTTTCTATACACTTGCAGGTTGCGGACGGTGGAGGGAATTGCCATGTTCCTCCCTCCATTCATACACATGACAGGACCCGCGGCAGGAGCGGAAGGCCACTGGACTGTACCTACAATCCATCTTCTTACCCCACTCGCCCCACCGGCAATGCCGGGGTGCAAGCTTGCTGCCTTATTCCTCATCCATTCACTACACTGCCAGGCAGAGGTGTGCGCGTGGCTTTGTGTACAGCATTCCCACATTCATACACTGCAGGACGGGGAGGCTCGAGGCTTGCTGTACCTCCTCCATTCATTCAGCATCAGGTCCTCTCTACGGCGACGCCTCCTCTTCCATCACCCAATGAACTGCTTTTATTAAAGGGGTTGTCTCACTACATTGATTCATCATGTTTTTTCGGGTTTCAACTTTTGCAATTCAGGGGCTTGTGTACTTGACTCTCTTAACTAGGCATGCAGTAGGAGGCCAGGTCTGTAAGCTATCAGCAACAGTTGCTGACAGCCTCCTTCACGGCAGAGCACTGGAACAGGTCTGTAGCTATCAGTATCCTGTGCTGGCAGCCTATCAGGACACCGAGATAGAACAGGTCTGTAGCTATAGCAACCAGTGCTGACAGCCTATCAGGAGAGATGGAACAGGTCTTTAGCTTTTAGTAACCAGTACTGGCAGCAATACAGGAGAGATGGAACCAGGTCTGTAGTATAGTTACCAGTACTGCAGCCTTTTCAGGAGAGGATAGTACAGGTCTGTAGCTATAGCAACCTGAGAGAGATGATGCAGCCCATACAAGACGGGGTTATCTAGGAATTAGGCTAGGGACACTGTTAATGGGAATATAGCAAAGTGACTTGTTTTTGCAAGATCGTTAACATAAAAAGCAGCGATCCTTGTAGTGAGACAACCCCTTTAAGGATTTGGGGTGCTCAGGTAAAACTTTCTAAGCCATGGCTCCTCCAGAGCGCTGATCACCCGCACAGAGCTGCAGATCCGGCACAGTGTGCCACCAGTGCAGTGATCAGGGAGGAGGACAGAGCAGGACCTCTCACTCCTGCACCTATCAGAGTCGCCTGTGACAGATGGGAGTAGTGGTTACAGACGCCCCATGCGCTCAGGGCACAGAGGGGGCTTCTAGCGCCTGCAGGGCGGGCACCTATGGCTGCTGCATGCAGGGACACACTCACCGCCGCCGGGGATGTCACTGGAAGCTTCAGGGAGGGCCGCGATCTGCCGCACCGTGCTCAGAGCCGCGCACAAAGCTGGAGCCTCTGCCCGCCTCGTCCTGTCCGCCGCTCGTCACTTCCGCCTTCCCCTGCTGCGGGTCAGGGGGCGTGTCCAGTCACAAGCCCCGCCCCTCCACCGCTGCCGTCGCAAGACCGTTAACCGTCCCGCCCGCTAAGTCCTCGCTAGACCCAGGCACCGGCTTCATTACTATTCCCCATCATGTCCGCGTTCCCCCGCATCGCCCGGTGCCCGGTATTACTTCAGGAAACCAAAGGCAACCCCAGTATAAAATAACCGCCGCCATTTTGTTGAAGACCATCTCTCCGTCATAGGAGACCAAACACTAGAGCGCCCTGTCGCCGTGACGTAGCGCGTTCTGATTGGTTTATTGTGGTCTTGTTTTGAAGGAGGGACCAATGGCGTGGCGGCGGCTGCCGGAGCTGAGATTCTATTGGTTGTTCGCGCTAGGCGGGACTTTTAGGAAGCAACGGACGGGCGGTTTGAATTTGAACAGGAGTCGCGGAGTTAGGAGAGCGGAGCGGAGACAGCAGGTACGTGCGGCGCTATACTGAGGGCGACCCGGGTATATCGCTCGGCGGTATCCCCGGCATTTGGGAGGAGAGACGGCTGTGAACGGCGAGGAGTCCATCTGTGTTGGAACGACCACTCCCATCATACTCTGACCCCGGCCATGCTGGGATCTGTAGTGTCGGCTGGTTGGATGCTCTGTCCCCCCCCCCCCGGCCATGCTGGGATCTGTAGTGTCAGCTGCTTGTATGCTCTCCCCCCCCCCCCGCTGGGATCTGTAGTGTCAGCTGGTTGTATGCTCTGCCCGCCGGCCATGCTGGGATCTGTAGTGTCAGCTGGTTGTATGCTCTGCCCGCCGGCCATGCTGGGATCTGTAGTGTCAGCTGGTTTTAAATGCTCTCCCCCGGCCATGCTGGGATCTGTAGTGTCAGCTGGTTGGATGCTCGGCCCCCCCGGCCATGCTGGGATCTGTAGTGTCAGCTGGTTGGATGCTCTGCCCCCCCCGCCATGCTGGTATCTGTAGTGTCGGCTGGTTGGATGCTCTGACCTTCCATTGAGTGTTTGACCCCAGGTGTTGTCATTTACTCCCCTCCTCTATACTTCTTAGTAATCACACACACTCACTGCTGAGCAAGTCTTCAGCCCCAGGTGCTATCATTCTACTTCTGTCCTCTGTACTCCTTAGTAGTCAATGTCAATAAAGAAAAGGAAAAAACAAACCTCAATCGGGTATTTGCATTGAGAATAAAAACTAAAATCCGCGTTTGGCTCCTGCAGGGATTTGCACCTGGGACCTCTATGCTGAAAGGCAGAAGTGCTGGCCGCTCGGCTACATTGTAGTCCTTTGTTTGACTAGAGTGAGCACACTGTGGGAACAGGCATTGTGTTATCAAGCCTGCTGGGTCACATGATCTGCAGTTCAAACAAATCATGCACGCCGCTTTTTGAACACCCAGAAAGCTGAAGCTGGATAAAGCAGGTATGAAATGACTTTGTGGTAAAATCCCTTTAAAAGGGGTTGTTGGTTCCTATAAAAATGAAATAGCTGCTGGGGCCCATTGAAACAAGAAAACGTCTACACTCGCCTTCCTCCACTTCTGCCCTCGCTCTACATGGTCTTCTGTTTACTTTCTTCTTCTACATGGGGCGTCCCCACCAATTAGGATTTGTAGCGGTGTTGACCCCATTTGGAAGAAAATCAACAGAAGACCAGAAAGAGCCGGTGCGGGAACGGAGGAAGGCGAGCGGATTTTCGGCTTTACTATTTCATTTTTACATGAGCCAAAGAAGCCTTTTAAAGAAACAAAAAACTTTAACTCCTTACAGGGGTTATCTCACTACAGGGATCGCTGTTTTTTATGTCAAAGATCTTGCAAAAACAAGTCACTTTGAATATGGTCCTTTAACTGTGTCCTACCTATTCCTAATACCCCTCTGTATGGGGTGCCAGCCCCAGGTCACTATAGCTACAGACCTTTCATTTTCCCCCTGATAGGGTTCAGAAATGTTGCTATAGCTACAGACCTGTTCAGTCTCCCTGATATAGCTACAGACCTGTTTGATCTCTTCTATAGGGTGCCCCCCCCCGCACTGGTTCATGCACAGACCATTTGATCCTCCTGAAGGCTGCCAGCACTGGTTCTATACTACAGACCTTTTTATCTTTAAAAGCAAGCGCCCCACTGTTTTCAATAGCTACAGACCGGGACTACTCAGCTTAGTAGAACCAAAAAACCGCCCCCCGAATTTTAAAATAAAACCAAGAAAACAGGCTGAGGTAAGATGAATAAATGTAGGGGAAACAACCCCTTTAACTCCCATCTTTTGACATTGGGCATTTCAGGTCGTTCTTGACGTCGCTGCAGATATCTGAGTTTGCGGCTCCCGGCACCGCAGCAGAGCAAAGATTGGGGCGTTTTGCCGTATTCGTTTCCCGCAGCGAAATCAAAGGTTTTTTCCCCTGCTCTTTTTGGTGATGGGAACACCCGGTGACCCACGAGCCGGGGGAAGGGCGCACAGCAGCCCTGGGACCAGATACATACATTGAAAAGTGTAAAAAAAAAAAAAAAGTAAAAGGGTTCTTTCCCTTCAGTTTTTTTACTTAAAAAAAAAAAAAAAAAAAACAAAAAAAATTTGGGGGGGAAAAAAAATAATTAATAAAAAAAAATTTTTAAAAAAAAAAATAATTGTGCATACATTACCAAAAAAAAACCCCACATTTTCAGTATCCCCAACCTAATAAACCTGTAGAATTCACTTAAAAATTTTTATAAAGTGTGAAATGTGAAGAGGAAAAAAAAAAAAAAAAAAAGTTTTTTAAAAAACAAAAAAAATTGAAAAAAAATCTGCAATTATTTATAAGTGAACTTACACTATTCCCCCATAAAGTACAACTTGTCTCAAATAAAACGCGGCCTCATCCAACTGCATCATTGCAAAAATAAAGAAGTTACAACTGGTGAAACGCAAGGAGGCAAAAACTAAAAATATGTTCACTACACTTCAGACCGCAAAGAAACAAGACCCCCCCCCCCCCCGGTATGTGGAGATATATATAAAATCCTAATGGCTTGGTATCACCAGAATCATTGTGAACTCCATGAAAACCAAATCCAACAAAAAATGCCAATGTTGTGGTGTTTTTTTAAGGTTCAACCACACAAAGATACATATATTTGGGGAAAAAAAAATCTTTTTCCAGTACATTACACAGTACCATTTAAAAAAAAAATTATATATATAACACGTTTCAGTCATAAGCCCATGTAGAAAGAAAAATTACGGGATCAGGCCTCTGAAAGTGTCGGTTCAGAAGGGGGTGTCGGCTGCGGCTTGTGCACGACTCTTCGTTCTGTTCTATGGGAGTTCTGAGTACAAGTGAGCAGTGTGTTCGGCTGTTCTGGAGATAGGTGCGGGTCCCAGAGCGTTCCTATACCAGTGTAATCCCGCGCTGAAATAAGATCTTCATCTTTATTTTATACTTAAACATTCCATAGAGGAACCTGCGTACCCGTCAGCTGACGTGTTTTGAGCGGAATACACTTAAAGGGGTTCTCCCGCTACATTGATTCATCTCACCTCAGTCCCGTTTTCTCGTTTTACTGGCCTCTATTGGCTACTACTGGCCTGCAGTAATGAGCTGCTGAGGACACCAGGTCTGTAGCTATAAAAAAAACAACCCTTGACCCCTCCTCTCTGACCAACTATCGCCCCATCTCACTGCTCCCTTTTGCTTCCAAACTCCTCGAGCAGCACGTCTACCTTCAGCTGTCCTCCCACCTCTCCTCCAACTCCCTTCTTGACCCACTACAATCTGGTTTTCGACCCCACCACTCTACCGAAACCGCCCTAACCAAGGTCACCAATGACCTAGTACTGCAAAAAGCCTCATGCCACTACTCTGTACTCCTCCTTCTAGACTTGTCCCTCTGCCTTCGCCACAACTACTTGCTCCTCCTCCTTGGACCTGTCCTCGCCTTTGACACTGTTGCCCAAATTCCCTCCTGCTACAAATCCTCTCCTCCCTCGCATCACGGACTTGGCTCTTTCCTGGATCTCCTCGTACCTCACTGATCGGACTTTCAGCGTCTCTCATTCTCGCTCGACCTCCTCCACCCAGCCTCTCTCCGTTGGTGTCCCCCACGGGTCAGTCCTGGGCCCACTACTCTTCTCTATCTACACCCTTGGCCTCGGTCAGCTCATAGCCTCACACGGCTTTCATTACCACCTTATGCTGATGATACCCAACTCTACATCTCTGGCCCAGATGTCACTTCCCTACCTCTCCCGGATCCCGACTGTCTACCCATTTCCCCCTTTCTTCTCATCACGTCTCCTAAAACAAATGGGGAAAACAGAACTCATCATTTTTTTCCACCACCCCAACCTACCCCCACCCCTGACCTCTCTATTACAGTCAACGGCTCCACACTCTCACCGGTCCCCGCAAGCCGCGCCTTGGGGATAATCCTAGACTCTGCTTTATCTTTCAAACCACACATCCAAAACCCTCACCTCTGCGCCGCCCCCCTGAAAAAACATCTCTCCCCATCCGCTAAATCCTCGGCTATGACACTACAAAAATGCTGGTCCATGCCCTCGTCATCTCCCGCCTAGACTACTGCAACATCTTCTCTGTGGCCTCCCAGCTAGCACCCTCGCTCCCCTCCAATCCATCCTTAACTCTGCTGCCCATCTTATCCACCTCTCTCCTCGCTACTCCTCTGCCTCTCCCCTCTGCCAATCCCTTAAACTGGCTTCCCATTGCCCAGCGAATTCATTTCAAGCTACTGACCATGACCCACAAGGCTCTCCATGACCTCTCCCTCCATACATCTCTGCCCAAATTTTTCCCAAATATCTCCCCCACGCACTCCCCCGCTCCTAAACAGGATCTTCTCCTCTGCTCTCCCCTTATCACTCCTCACACAACCGTCTCCAAGACTTCTCTCGTGCTTCCCCCACACTCTGGAACTCACTGCCCCAACACATCAGACTCTCCTCCACTTTCACCAGCTTCAAAAGCAACCTGAAAACCCATTTCTTCAGGCTTGCCTATAACCTTCACAAACTTGTCACTACTTCCTCCACAGACATTCTGCCCCTCACCTCCTGTCTCTTTCCCCTCCTTGTAGTTTGGGTAAGCCCTCGCGGTAGGGTCCCTCTCCCTCTGTCATGCCAATTGTCATTATCCCTTATCACTGTACTCGTTTGACTTATGTAATGTATGTAACCCCCTCGAATGTACAGCGCCCTGGAATCAATGGCGCGTTAAAATAATAATAATAATAATAATAATAATAATAGGCTGCCAGCACTGGTCACTATTATCAGGAGAGAACGAACAGGTCTGTAGCTATAGTGACCTGAGGAGCTGATGCAGCCCATACAAGAGGGGATATCTGGGAATAGGTAGGACACTGTTAATGGACACAAGGGACCTATTTTCTCAAGCTCTTTAACATAAAACGCAATCCTTGTAGTGAGACAACCCCTTTAATTGTAACATACTGCTCAAAATGCGTCAGCTGCCGGGTACACAGGTTCCTCCATGGAATGTTCAAGTATGATATGAAGATTTTTATTTCGGTGCCGGATTACACTTTTGGTACAGGAACGCTATGGTTCTACAGGTCCTTTGAGCAGGTCTTGGGAGTGTCTACCAAATGCTTCAAATGACCAGTTTACTTTTTCTTTGCTGGTTCCTATGGATATGCCATCAAAGTCTACAGTAAGAACTCCCCTTTAAGATCGATGTGGCTCTGACTTATGCCACCCCCACCTAGCAGCTAACTAAAGGGGTTGTCTCGCTACAAGAATCGCTGCTTTTTATGTTAAAGATCTTGCAAAAACAAGTCACTTTGCAACATGTTTCCTACATATTCCTAGCTATCCCCTCTTGTATGGGGTGCATCAGCTCCTCAGGTCACTATAGCTACAAACCTGTTCAATCTCTCCTGATAGGCTGCCAAACACGGGGTTTCTATAGCTACAGACCTGTTTGATCTCTTCTGATAGGCGCCATCCCCTGGTTGCTATAGCTACAGACCTTTCAATCTCTCCTGATAGGCTGCCAGCACGGTCACTATAGCTACAGACCTGGCTTCTACTGCAGCCTAGTGAAAGCCGGTAAACACGCCCCTGAATTCAAAATGAAACCAAGAAAACGGGACTGAGGTGAGATGAATCAATGTAGTGAGACAACCCCTTTCAGTCCACAGGTGATCGCTGCAGCCCCTGCATTATGAACCAGGCACAGCAGCAAACATTTCAAGTGGCCTTGACCCTTGTTTACTTGCAAAGGGATGGTCTCACTGCGCTGTTTCACTGAGCCACAAGCCGTTTTGCATTCATGCTCCTGTTTCCTCCTGATGGAGCTGTGGGTGGTTCTATAGCGGTGATTAGCCTATCGACTCCATATTCGCAGCTCTTCTAATTGCACGGACATGAGAGCAGGAGATCTTTTTTATTAGCTCTGACGCTCTCTGCCCTAAAGTAAACAGATATAAGTTGTCTCCTTTAGGCCATGTTCACACGGCTTAAAATGGGACGTATTTCAGTCCGTAATTACGCGCCGGAGTGCGCAAATTACGGCTGGAATACATCCCAGTCATACGGTAATCCACAGTTCTCATAGAGAACTATGGATTACGTCTCCTCTCCCTGTTCGGCGAATCCACCGGAGGGAGATAAGTGACATGTGAATTACCAGCGGTGTATACGCGCCGCAAGTAATGTATGTCTATGGGCCGGCAAGGTGCCTGCCCCCGGCCACACGGCGTAATTGCGGGGCGTAATTACGCCCCGCTAATAAGCCGTGTGAACATAGCCTTAGCGAAAGCACATTCTGTTCTCAAGCTGCCGGCTTCCTCTGTGCTGACCTGTGGTGACCTCACGCCCTGCTCTCGGATAAGACAAAGAGAAGAGGATAGCAGGAAGGTATCCAGAGAATCCTGTGTCCGCGCAGAGCAGATAAAATCTCTAATCTCCTCAACAAAGCAGAATGAACAAAGCCGTATTTTTTGAAAAAGTCTTCATTTTCTGTTCCCTATGTGCTGAAAGTTAATTTTCATAGTGAGACGACCCCTTTAACTACTTAATGACCGCCCACCGTCTTTTGGCTTCGCTGCAGACATCGTAGTTTGCTGCGCTGGGATCAGGGCTGTACTACATAGCCCTGATCCCAGAGCATCTCCTACGAGCAGCGGAAACCTCTGCTTTAACCCTTTAATTGCTGCGGATCGTCACCGCAGCGCAATCAAAGGGTTCCGCTGCTCTGTCGGGTGATTGGAACAGCCAGTGACCCGACAGAGCCCTGGGAACGGCTGCACAGTTAGTCCTGGGGACCTAGAGTAACCCCAGGGCTGTCTGTGTAACAAGCCAGTGACCAAGACAGACAGTGTGCTGTCCTGATCACTGCCAGTGTCAGACTGACACAGATTATAATGTATTAGCATATATGAATATGCTAATACATTACTAAGTGTAAAAAAAAAAAAAAAAATGTAAAACAGTTCTCCCTGCAGGGGATAAAAAAAAAAACACAGGAAAAGTGTAAAAAAATTGAATAAAATAAAAAATATTTAATAAAAAAATAATTGTGCATACATTACACACAAAAAAAACCCTGCACATATTTGGTATCCACACGACCGTAATAACCTGTAGAATTTAACAAGTTAAGTGTGACATGTGAATGGTGTAAAATAAAAAAAAATTCAAAATTTCTGCAATTATTTAGAAGTGAACTTAATCTATTCCCCCATAAAGTAAAACTTGTCTCGAATAAAACGAGGCCTCATCCAACTGCGTCATTGAAAAAATAAAAACGTTACCACTGTTGAAACGCAAGGAGGCAAAAACTAAAAAAATATTCTGGTCATTAACTACTTTTCAGGCGTTCGGCTTAAGGGGTTAACAAGCTAGGATGACTTATTTGGGTCTTACAGCCGGACCTCCACTACTTAGTCTTTTGATGATCAGAGGAGGTGTCCTAGTGGCGCGTGTGCCCTCGGTATAAGCGCTCCTCTGCATTGAGAGCGGGCACACCTCCATAGTCCCTGTACTCCTATATGTGTCTGATGTGTTTTTGTCTCTTCCTTTCAGTATCTAATCATGGAGGACCATGCGGTGAAGAAGGCTCAGCAGCCCCTGAAGACGTCCCGTCTGCCCGTCCCTCCAAGAAAGAGGGCGCTAAGTGACGAGAACCAGGAGCAGTCATCCAGGGTAAAGGCTCAGCTGGGGGTGTGTGCCTTGTTTGCCTTTGTATCACGGCTTCTCCCTGGTTGGCGTAGCCTCGGGTCAAGGTGATGAGCTGCTGTTTCCTCCTCTTAGAAACGTCTGAAGTCGTCTCCAGCAGGTGATGGACCAGAAGTGAGGGTTGCAGCAAGTATCGCTACTTCCAGGCCTCGGGTGACCCCGGCTGTTGCACTTCCCAAGCCACAAGTGATTGGTAAGTAACTGCGGGTATTGCCATATCTGATATTCTTGGAGGACCAGAGTCGGGTCCGTAAGAGAGGTTAACTCATGAAAGCCTTGGATAGGTGATCACCAGAATGCGGGTCTCAAGGCCCTTGTTCCCCCTCAAAGCGATAAAGTACTGAATGGAGTGGTGGACCCACACGCTCCATCTCTATAGGGATGCCTGAGAACAGTGCACTGTGGTCATAGAGTGGTGGACCCACACGCTCCATCTCTATGGGGGATGCCTGAGAACAGTGCACTGTGGTCATGGAGTGGTGGACCCACACGCTCCATCTCTATGGGGGATGCCTGAGAACAGTGCACTGTGGTCATGGAGTGGTGGACCCACACGCTCCATCTCTATGGGGGATGCCTGAGAACAGTGCACTGTGGTCATGGAGTGGTGGACCCACACGCTCCATCTCTATAGGCATGCCTGGGAATGGTGCACTGCGGTCATGGAGTGGTGGACCCACACGCTCCATCTCTATAGGCATGCTTGGGAGTGGTGGACCCACACGCTCCATCTCTATAGGATGCTGGATATGGGCCACTCGTGGTCATGAGTGGTGGACCCACACGCTCCATCTCTATAGGCATGCTTGGGAGTGGTGGACCCACACACTCCATCTCTATGGGGATGCCTGGAAACGGACCACTGTGGTCATGGAGTGGTGGACCCACACGCTCCATCTCTATAAGGCATGCTGTGGGATGGGGGGACACCCACACCCCTCTCTATGGGCATGCTTGAGACAGTGCACTGTGGTCATGGAGTGGTGGACCCACACGCTCCATCTATAGGGATGCCTGGAAATGGTCCACTGTGGTCATGGAGTGGTGGACCCACACGCTCCATCTCTATAGGCATGCTTGGGAGTGGTGGACCCACACACTCCATCTCTATAGGGATGCCTGGAAATGGTCCACTGTGGTCATGGAGTGGTGGACCCACACGCTCCATCTCTATAGGCATGCTTGGGAGTGGTGGACCCACACGCTCCATCTCTATGGGGGATGCCTGAGAACAGTGCACTGTGGTCATGGAGTGGTGGACCCACACGCTCCATCTGTAGGGATGCCTGGAAATGGTCCACTGTGGTCATGGAGTGGTGGACCCACACGCTCCATCTTATAAGGCAGGCTTGGAGTGTGGACCCAACGCTCCATCTCTATGGGGATGCCGAAACAGTGCATGGGTCATGGAGTGGGGGCCCCACCGTTTTCCATCTCTAGGGGGGATGCCTGAGAAATGCCTGTGGTCATGGGTGGTGGCCCCACACGCCCCCCCCTTTTAAAAAGGCATGCCGGGAAAATGGGCACGGCGGTCATGGTCCTCCGGCTTGATTGTTTTAAAGGCGGAATGGAAGAATTGGGACCTCCTCCCAGTTCTCATCACTGGGACTCTGTGTAAACCAGCCAATAGGTGGTGTGACGTGAGACAACCGTGTCTAAAAATGGGCCGGATTTATCATACCTCCTGAGCCGCTGTGATAAATCTGGGGCATTCTTGGCTGGTCTAGTCTCCATGTTAAACAATTTTAACCAGTTCCTAACCGGACACATTTTAGTACATGTGGGATTGAACATTTTAACTCTCTCTCACTGGGATTTTTCACCTTTTTTCATGATACATAAGGTACATGATAGCTACTTTTTTTTTTTTTTAAAGTATGAGGGAAAACCGTTAAAGTAATTTTCCTTTTTTTTTTTTTTTTTTAACTTATTTTTAACAGCAGAAGTGATGCTAAAATAAGTGTTGAAATTCAACTTTTCCATTGCGGGTCTATATATGTCTGTATGCATGATAGAGATATATCTATGTGTGTGATATGAAGTGGGCCAAGGCTGAAACTTGTGGTTTGGGCTAATAGTGGTTTTCGTTCAAACTCTATAGAGTCTGGAAGAAAACCACTATCAGCCCAAACCACAAGTTTCAGCCTCCCCCTGCTTAATATCACACACACAGATATATGTTCATCTCTTTCTCTCCCCTTTCAGCTGTGGCCAGTAATGCAGCGTTATCAAAAACTGTCTGAGAATAAATTGCTGTGCCCAGGCAGGGGGTAGGGAGGCGACGTACAGAGTACACATCAATGACAACACATGTCTCTGCTAGCCCAGCCATAGGCACGTGTTCTCATACAGCCTTTGATAACGCTGCATTACCGGCCGCAACTGAAAGCACATAGTGGTGGTCGGTAACCAAGGAGACAAGAAAGCAAGTTGAAGGTTCCAAAGTTATAGTAGGTACTAGCAATATATATAATATATATATTATATTATTATTAGCCAATTACTGTCATTTTCAAAATGCAGGTGGAAAAAAATATATATATTTTTATCAACCTGCATTTTGAAAATTTGCTTACTTTACAGTAATTGGTCCTTCTATTTCACTTGCTGTGATGGGAATATCCCTTTAACCCCTTAACAACCGACCACTGACTTTTGGCGTCGGCTGTTGCGGGTCTACAGCGACGTCTTTTGGCGTCGCTGTAGACTTCAGGGATTGCGACGCCCGGTGCCGCAGCTTTGCTGGGATCGGGGCTGTACTACACAGCCCTGATCCCAGAGCATGTTCTGCGAGCACCGGGGAGCGGAAGAAACCTTCACATTCCGATGCTTTAACCCTTTGATTGCGGCGGCGCGTTACCGCACCGCAATCAAAGTGTTCCCCTGCTCTGTCGTGTGATCGGAACACCCGGTGACCCAACAGAGCCTGGGGAACGGCTGCACAGTCAGCCCTGGGGACCTAGAGTGGCCCCAGAGCTGTCTGTGTAACAAGCCAGTGATCAGGCCAGCCTGTGTAAAAAAAAAAATGTAACAGTTCTCCCTTCATGGGATTTAAAAATCAAAAAATGTAATAAATTGTGTATAAATTACACACACAAAAAAACCTACACATATTAGGTATCCACATGACCGTAATAACCTGTAGAATTAATCTAACAAGTAATTACGTGTGAAATATGAACGGTGTAAACAAAAATGTTAAAACCCAAAAAAATTCTGCAATTATTTATAAGTATAACTTAAACTATTACCCCATAAAGTACAAATCGTCTTGAATAAAAATGAGGCCTCATCCAACTGCGTCATTGAAAAAATAAAAAAGTTACAGCTGTTGAAACGCAAGGAGGCAAAAACTAAAAAAAAAAAAACGTTCTGGTCATTAACAACTTTTCAGGCGTGGGAGTTAAGGGGTTAATGCTAAGAGGCAGCTCTACACTCCCACAGGTGCACCATAAGGTCTTGTCCCTACTGCACTGAGCAAATACCGGTAGGATTATACAACCGGTATTTGCTCTGTTTTTGTGGCCATGCAGACGGCTGCAGGGGGGCGGCTTTTCTCAGTGGTTTGCAGAGAAAAGTCCTCCCCCTTCGCATTGACATGTTCATATTCTGCCCGAAAAGCGGACAGAAGAATGAACATGTTTAATGTTTTTCGGATCGCCGGTGGTGTAAAAAAAAAAAATCTTGCGGAAAATCTGTGCAGTGAGGACTGCTGTGCAGATTTTCCATTAAGGTCCATGATAAGGTTGACAGTCGGTTTACAGGCGGCTTTCTAAACCGAAAAACAATCTGTAAAACTGGCTGAAAAACCTGCTGTGGGATCAAGGCTTAAGTCTGTAGCTGCACTTTCTGCATGGATGGTTCCAGAACGTCTGTGCAGAGTTGATGCTTGGATGTTTATAGTCTATGGGCGATCAGCATCTAGTTAATACATTTGCCCCAAAGTCCGCTGAAGCTGCCATTTAACTATATGGCTAAACAATAAATGGTCAGGTCAGAGCACGGGGAGGGAGTTCATACCTGGTGACCCCTCTCTATGCTGTAGATATGCCACAGGGCATATGGGAAGTGCTGATTGGGGGTCCCTGTTCTATTGCGCGGTTCCATCACCTGGTAACATAGAAATAATGGCTGCTGCTCTTTTTGGTTCAGTGTTGATAACTGATGTCACTAGGTGTAGGAGACCCTAAGGCCCCGTTCACACGGCTTATTCACGCCGGATTTGCGAGCCGGATTGCGCTCGCAATTCCGGCTTGAATAAGGTGCGGGGGCGCGGCCCGCCGGCCCCATAGACTTCCATTATCCACGGCGCGTATTGCGCCTATGCGAGAAGTGCATTACCGTATTTACTCTGACGGATTGGCGCCGTACTGCAGCGCAAATCCGGCGCGTAGTACGGCGCCAATCCGCGGCGAAATAAGCCGTGTGAACACGGCCTAAGGGCGCATCCCCATGGCATAGGACAAATACCTGTTTTGTGCCTGATCCCACGGCCGCAGGAGGGGAGGGGGGCGGCTTTTCTCCGCGATGAGCTTAGAAAAGCCCTCCCATTGAGAAGCACAGATTCCGTCTGAAAACCGGGCGGAAGAATGTGCTTGCTCAATGTTTTACCGCCAGCGGCAAAACCGCCCGACGGAAAACCCGTGCAGTGGGGACTGCTGCACAGGTTTTCCATAGAGCACCATTGTGCTCATTTTCGGACTGTTTTTCAGGCGGTCTGAAAAACCGCAAAGCGGCTGAAAAGCCGGCCGAAGACCCGTGCTGTGGGGACATGCCCTAAATCTGAGAAGTGAATGTCCTGCTTTCTGTTTAGAACAGTCAATAGGATCCGGCACTAGCTTTTTTTTTTTTTTTTTTTCTTTCACACCGGTGCTAATTGAATTAATTTTAATTCAATAGCACTTGCAAAAATGGGTAGTATTTGCACAAAATTCTTGTTTGTTTGAATTTTTTTTTTTTTTTCCTTAAAAAAACAATTCAACCATGGGGAAAAAATCCACAGTCAGTATTTTATAAGATCTTTCAACCACCCAGACGTTTTGGCCCTTGATAGACTTGTATCAACATAGATCTCGATCTGAACTACCTGACTTCAATTGCTTGTTTTTTGTTGTTTTTTTTTTTTTTAAACATATTTTATTGGATTTTGAAAATTTAACATAGAATTTACGTCAAGACAAAATATATGGCAGGCAATACAGTTTACCAATGTATAAAATGTTGCTTCCTACTGAGATAGTCCATAAGTGACAGCCTGCTGGCTTCTAAACCTGTTGCCAAAGACTCCAGGCATCTAGGGAAGGAAATGTTAGCATCTCAAGTATAAGTCGCCTGAATAAGTATCTGCCAGAAAACACAGCATTTGTACAAAACACATTGCCATGAAGCGTAAATAAGAAAGCAATTCCCTGCAGAGCAGGTCACAACATGAATTATTAAATAACCAGAGGTAAGGTAAAAGACATAAAGAAAGTTTAACAAAAACCATCCTAATGAGTCCGACTATTTAAGGAACCAGACTGTCTCATCGCCGAGACGAAAATGAGGGAGTTTATTAAATTTATTAAATTTAAAAGGCTCTTTTCAGGAACATCTGGACCATGCTGTCTTCACGTGGTACGTCAGTGGGTAGGTTAGACTTGGAGGGCCCCGTCCATGAACTTTCCCCTCAATAATAGATCCTCTAGGGGTGGGAAATATGACCGGATACTAGCGGAGGGTCCCAACAAAATCAGCGCACCAATGATTAGGGTTTCCAGGAGTGGGGTCAATTTTGATCAAGGGAGCCCAGGGAACCCGACAGAGCCTCCCTCGCGTACCAACTCGTGAACTTGAAGGATGACATTAGGTCTCTTATCTCATCCATCGAGAAATGCGAGAGGATAAATGGCTTCCATCTTTTAAAAAATGTCTCAGTGCGCTGTTCCTTGTGGCGTTCCGCTTTCAATCTGTCCGCCACCAAATATTGCTTCAGACTGTCAACCAGTACTGACATAGGAGGGGTCTGTGGTTTCAGCCAGTACAGTAGGAGACAGCGTTTGGCCACCAGAGTTGCTATGTGGATAATGCTGGGGAGAGAATGCACAGTGTCGAGTGCTAAAGCTCCCGGTTTTACAACGTCAGGGGGTCTAGTGTAATGGAAGATCAGCAGATCATAACTTTTAACAAGCTTGATGTGCCAGTGGAGTCGGACATGGTCAATAAAGAGATCCCAAAAAGATTGCGTTGAGGGGCATTGCCACAATCCATGCCACATGTTGGTGTTAGGGGCTTGGCATTTGGGGCAAGATTGTCGGCTATCTAGACAGTTACGCGTTGGGGGAGATTAAATCCATAATATGCATTGTGCAAGATCTTAAAGTGGGTTTCCCTCCAAGTTTCACAGATCACCTCCTTACGGACCCTACGTAGACCCGATAGGATCTTGTCTGGTAGATCAGGATCTTCTAACATGCGTCCCCATTTACCAAATGGCGACCTGCCCTCCCTCTCCCAGTCCCTTAAGATACTGTAGATGTGAGAAAGGGTAAAGGATGTAGTGTGGCATAGCATTAGGGAGTCAAAGTTGTTAGAGACACAGAGTTGTGATGGGTTCCGAAGTTTGGACTTACAGAAAGAGAGCACCTGCATTGCTGGGAATACGTGGACCTCAGGGAGTGAAAATTTGGTTTTAATTTCGGATGGGGTCAGCCACCTTCTCTCCTCCATGTGCATTATGTGTTCTGCGTAAGCCACTCCCCTCTCCCTCCACAGTTTAAACATGGGGTTATTTCGGCCTTGCGGGAACTCCGGTAGGTCCCACAGGGGTAGCTTCCTGGACATTTGCCATGGCAGTTGGAGCAGTTTGCAGATATGCTTCCAGGTCGCGATCGTATCTTTAAGCAGGAGAGAGCTCCTAATCTTCAAGGGGATCTTAGAGAATTTAGTGTGGAGGAGGGCCTGGGGATGCCATGGGCACATCACATCTCTTTCTAGGTCAAAGTTAGAATATCTGTTGGTTTCTCCCATCCAGTCCAGGACATGCCTTGTGAGACACGCCAGGTTGTAGAACCTGACGTTCGGGAGGTTTAGGCCACCTACACTTACCGGGAGCATTAATTTGCTAAGGGCTATTCGGGGTCTTTTCCCTGCCCAAATAAAGCGAGAAAGGGAGGCTAGTAATTTGTTAACGTCATCGTGTCTTAGCAGCAAGGGTAGGGTTTGAAGGGGGTATAAAAGTTTTGGAAAACAAATCATTTGTATTGCATGGCACCTACCCGCCAGGGAGAGAGGGAGACCATGCCATCTATGGAGGTCATCCGAGATCTTTTTGAACAGAGGGGGAAAATTTAGGTTATATATGGTATTAGGAGTCCTGCCAATTTTTATTCCTAAGTATGTAATGTGCGAATCCACCGGGATGATACCTAAGTTCAGATCACGCCAGGTGGATTTCGGGAGTGGTGGACCCATTTCCAGTAGCTCGCTTTTAGAAGCATTGACTCTGTACCCAGAGTATCTCCCAAAGCTTTTGAGAAAAGTAAAAATCCTTGGCAGATGCTCAATCGGGTCGTGGAGAAAAAGCAGAAGGTCATCTGTGAAGAGGGCTAGTTTTGTCTGACTTCGGCCAACTTTGATGCCCGTGAAAAGGTCCGAGCTTTCCAAATGGCGGGCTAAGGGTTCTAGGGCAATGTCGAATAGTAGGGGGGGACAGAGGACACCCCTGGCGGGTACCTTTGTATAGGGGGAATCGCTGAGACAAAAAACCCGGTGTGTGGACCTGTGCCGTAGGGTCACTGTAGATGGCAGAAAGAAGGTCTCTGAAGCTTCCCCTTATCCCCATCTGATCAAGAACCATCCACAGCCACTCCCACCGGACATTGTCGAACGCTTTTTCAGCGTCTATTGCAACCATGACAGGATGACCGGTGGGAGAGGAGGGGTCCGTCGCATTCTCCAACACCGCCAGGACTTTTCTAAGGTTGCCCACTGCAGCTCGACCTTTGATAAATCCCTTTTGCGCTGGCCCAATGAGGGATGGTAACAGAGTCGCTAACCTGTCGGCCATGATTTTTGCCAGGATTTTTTGATCAGTGTCTATCAGTGAGATTGGGCGGTATGAAGAAGGGAGAAGGGGATCTTTGCCTTTTTTTGGGATTACTTTTATGTAAGAATTTTTTGACTCAGGGCGGATTTTCCCTTCTTTGATTATTTGATTAAAGTACTCGGTCAGTAAGGGGGTCAGGGGATCCATTAGAATTTTATATATCTCTCCTGAGAACCTGTCGGGTCCCGGGGCCTTCCCAGTGGTCAGCTGGCGGATAGCCATTTGTACATCCTGAGTGGAGATCTCTGCGTTGAGCATCTCTAGCTGTTCTGGGGACAGTCTGGGCAAAGACAGAGAAGACAAAGTCTTTCCCTTCAGCCGTCGTGGTAGGGGAGGCGTCTGTCAGGGGAGTACAGTTGCTCATAAAAGGATTTAAGGGAGTCGTTAATCTTATGGGGGTCAGACGTGGTCCGGCCTTCGGGAGTGCGTATGGATGTAATATGTGAGGGGCTGTAACTGCCTTGGAGCAACCTAGATAGTATTTTCCCTGCCTTGTTGCCATATCGGAATAGGGCGAACTTCAAGTGGGTACGCTGGATTTCTTCCCTGCGTCCTAGCCATAGGTCAAAAACTCTTTTGCCGTTTTCCCAGTCTCTCCTATTCTCCTCAGAGCAGTCAGATAAGAATTTTTTGTATGTCGCCCTCACCTTTTCTGTTGCGCTTTTGTATTCGTCATTTAATTTACGCCTATAAGATGAGGTGTAGGCTATAATTCTGCCCCGGAGGACGGACTGGGCTCTAGACCAAAAAAGTGAGGCGTCTGTCGAGTGCTGCGTATTGTCAGATGCGAACTCTAACCACCAACCTCTCACCGCATCAGCAAACGCCTCAGTCTTAGCCATGTAGGTGGGGAAACGCCAAATAAAGTCCCATCCCCTGGGGAAAATGTCCGCTATCTCGGTTACTACCGGAGAATGATCCGAAATAAGTAGATCTAAAATCTCGGAGGCTACAACTCTTTTCTGAAGATCTTGGGAGACTAAGATGTGGTCTAATCGGGACCATGATTGCTGTGAGTGGGAGAAAAAGGAGAATTCCCTGCTATCGGGGTGTAGGTCTCTCCATCCATCCCTCGTCCCGGTGGATCTCAGAAAGTGCTGAAGTACCCCTACACTGGGCTTGCGCACCTGTGAGGTCGAGGGAACACAGTCATGCTCCTTCTTCCTGTCCAGAACTTCATCTAGAATGACGTTCATGTCTCCTCCTATAATCAAAGAGGTGGCAGCATCTTTCTGGATTATACCCGCTAGGTGTACAAAAAAAGGGCCATTTTGAGAGTTGGGGCCATAGATGTTGTAAAGACTCGTAGGATTGCCATTGTGACTAATTTTTAAATGTGACCATCTACCGTCCTGGTCAGAAGTTATGGGAGATTAGTTGGAGGGGGAAGTTCTTGTGCACCAAAGTGACGACCCCTGCTTTCCCGTTCTTGGCCGGGGAGCCGAATATGTGACCCACCCACATTTTTTTCATACGAAAAAAATCGTCTTGGCTTAGGTGGGTCTCCTGTAGGAGGACTATGTCTGGGCGGAGTTTCTTCAGATGACGGAGGACTCTAACCCGTTTGTTTGGGGATCGGAGCCCCTTTATGTTCCAAGAGACGATTCTCATGGAGGTGAATAAAAAAGGGGGGGGGCTTAAGAGAATGGGGAGGTTGCAGATGCTGGCGAGAGAAGCAAAAAGGTTCTAATATGGCTCTGGACTCAGACCAAAAGGGTGAAACCAAGCAAAAACAGAAAAACACAATACAGTTGTGCAAGTTCGATATAACATATAAAACAGGAAAAGGCACGCAGAGAGTCAGGGAGTAACCCACTCAGACTCTCCAATTGCGTTTGGGGACTTCGCTTTTTTCTGGCACGAGGAAAAGGCCTAAAGAGAAAAGGCCCAGGAGGGGTATATTGGAGATAGACAGAGCCTCCAACCTTCCTGCCAGAAAGAAGAAAAGAACTGCATGTCTCCCAAAAGTGGACCTAGTACACCGTGACTATAGATAAAACAGCAAGGCGCATCACATGCTACATAGGTAGTAAGGAAAAATAGAATAGAATTCCTTCATACAGTAGCGGCTACGTGATGTGGGGGTGCTCAAACACATAGCATAGTGCTAAGTCCTAGCAGAAAGGGCCTGAGAGCAAGGCCGCGTGTGTCTGATCTGGAGAGTTACTCACGGCCCCAGGGCGGCAGTAGAATACAGGAGAAGACCAAGGAAGGGAGGTCAAGTTCCATCTGGAGTTGGGGAGCGTTGAGGGATTGCAGGCAGGAGGCGAGAGTTCGAAGATCCCTGCTCCCTAGGAGGGGAAAGATGAGGGGGAGAAAGGTCTGTCGCTGTTGCCGGAAGGTGATCTCGCCGATGCGGGTCTAGGATCACAGAGAAACCGGAGGGCATCTTCTGCTTCTCTTGGTGAGTGGAAGTACTTCGGGGCGGCATCTGGCAGAAGCACCTTTAGTGTGGCTGGGTACAGGATTTGGAAGCGGACCTTTTTGGCAAATAATCTAGAACAAATGCTGCTGAAGGCTCGGCGTCGCCTGGAGACATCCGTGGAAAAATCTTCAAATATTAGAATCCTGTGGCCCTCTAGAAGCGGGGAGGATTTCAGCTTGCGATATGCTTTAACGATATCTTGTTTATCGTTGTAGTCAAGATACTTGATGATGACCGTGCGGGGTCTTCTTTTCCGCTGATCTCCTGGCAGGGTGCTAGCAGAGGGTTCGGGGCCAATGCAATGCGCTCTCTCAACCCTGCAGGCGCGCTTAATGCCCAGCGCTCGTGGGAGGGCAGATTGGCAGAGTTCCTGAAGGTCCGCCTGCTTCACCTGCTCTGGAAGGCCCACAATTCTCAGGTTGCTCCTGCGAGAGAGGTTGTCTAGGTCTTCTATACGATCGTATAGGGTGTCTTGAGCCTTAGTGCAGGAGGACAGCTTGCGGTGCAGCACATCGTTTTCTGTCTCTAGCTGCAGGACCCGGTGTTCCAGCTCCTCCAGTCTCGAGTCGTGTACCTGGATGTCATGCTGCAGCTTGCTCAGGGATGCCTGCAGGGCTGCCTCTATAGTGGCCTGCAGCTCAGGGGCTATGTGCCTGGTGACTTCCTGGGCCAGTGCCTTATAGTCTATAGCTGGGAGAGGGGCAGCTCCTTCTGTAGGGGCCAGGGAGAGGGCAGCCACGGCAGCCTGAGTACCTGGAGTTGCAGCGCTGCTTCTGTTCTCCTCCTCCAGTGTCACGCGGCTGGCCGCCATCTTAGATTCCCCTCGCGGCGTGCGGGCGGGTAGCGGGGACGCGTCCTTCTGGGTGCTCCTAAGGACGGATCTGTCCATCCGCTCGTTGGCTAGGGCTGTAGGGTGCGCGCCTCGGTCGGCGGGAGGCGGTCTGCGCCGTTAGAACGGCCGTTGTACGGGCAGAAGCAGGGAGGCGGAGAGGAGCTCTCACCGCTCACATCCTCGCGCCGGAACCGGAAGTCTACTCCTCAATTGCTTGTTTGCAAAATATTTGACTAATAAAATAATTTTATGGAAATAATAAATATTTTTGTAATTGTCATTGAGTTGTAATGATATACTGTATTTATATACTGCTTGAGTCTGGCGGATAGTGGAGTCTTGACATTTAATCTGATCATTTTGAAAATGTTCAGACGTTGCAGGTTCGGTTTAACAAGTTCTTCTCCGATTGGCAGGTCGACAGTCCCTTCAAGTCCTGCAACCAAAGAACAGGGTGAACACCACAGGTAAAGTGGGGACAGATGTGTCCATGCTTCTTATATCCTATTAAACTTAATAAAATAGAATAGCAAAATTTATTTTTTTCTTTTCTCCTGCAGCTTTTTCTAAACCAAAAACCACAGCACCAGGTAAGTGCACAATGGTGTGAGCACCGCCCACCTGATATTGTCAATAGTACTGGTTTCATGCATAGTCTCCCTACTGGTGTATAACAAATGGTATTTTAGCAGGATATGCTATACATGGTACATGGAGATTTGTCGTGTTTTGCAATCCATGTTGTGTATTGCAGGCACAGTAGTAGCCTAGTGAATGAGATTAAAGGGGTTGTCTCACTACATTGATTCGTCCTGTTTTCTTGGTTTCACTTTGCTTTCAGGGGAGTGATTACTGGCTTCCACAAGGCTGCAGTAGAAGCCAGGTCTGCTATAGCAACCAGTGCTGGCAGCCTATCAGGAGAGATTGAATAGGTCTGTAGCTATAGCAACCAGTGCTGGCAGCCTATCGGGAGAGATCGAACAGGTCTGTAGCTATAACGACCTGAGGAGCTGATGCAGCCCATACAAGAGGGGATATCTAGGAATAGGTAGGATACTGTTAATGGACATATATTGTAAAGTGACTTGTTTTTGCAAGATCTTTAACATGAAAAGCAGCAATCCTTGTAGTGAGACAACTCCTTTAATAGGGGTGAGCAACACCAAGCAAAACTGAATTCAGGTAGAAACCCATTATAGGGAAAACTTGTATATGTGTATATACATACATAGAGTTGATTTTTCCTTTTTTTTATCTCCCTGCTTCCAGTTGCTCCCCAGCCAGTTGCTGCAGGACCCGGCAAGAAACGCGCCGCCTGGGATCTGAAGGGCCAAGATAATGACATGAAGGACAAAGTCACCAATTACAAAGGCAAAGTGCAGTCCTTGTCGGGGGAAAATGCTCGTCTGCAGAGCACCAAGGAGCAGCTCCAGAAACAAGCGGAGTTACTCACCAGTCAGAACTCTGTTCTCAGCCAAAAGCTATGGTGAGGGCAGCCCTAGATCTATGCTGATGTCCTGTGACTTAGGGGATGTTCACACGGCGAAAAATGCATTCAAAAGCACTGCGTAAATGGCATCCAATATGCAGCTGCGTGTTGGATGCAGCAGGATTGCGCTCTATAGTTTTAAATAGGGCTCCTGCTGCGTCAAACGGATCAGGAATTAACATGACAATACTTAGAACGGATCTGAAAGACGCAGGTAAAACACACATCGGTGATCGTGTGACCACCGATGCATGTTTTACATTGAAAGCTATGGATATCACACTGATCATTGTTAGATGCGGGTTTAGGGTCTGAAACACGGATCCAAACACGTATATAAAAACAGATCACACACTGTGTGAACAAGCCCTTACCCTGAAGAGGACCTGTGACCGCTCCGGGTTTGTTTTAGTTAATACCTTTGTTCCCCATGTTAAAACAATTTTGGAGCCTCTTCTACCTCTGTTTTGCAGTTCCTCTTTTATTGCTCCTAGAAATGTATAACTGAATCGGTCAGCTGGGTGTTAACATTTGGGGGTGCGTCTGACATTGCAGTCAGTGACTGGACAGAGACACGCCCCTTCAAAATCTTGAATGGTCACACCCAGCTGTCAGATTCGGTAATACATTACTAGAAGGAATAACCGAGGAACACCACAAAACAGAGTTAGGTAATGTTCACACGGCTTATTTTGGGACGGATTTCAGCCCGTAATTCGCAGCGTACTGTGTCCCAGTCGTTACAATAATTAAATCTGTCCCAGTCATTACGGTAATCCACAGTTCTCATAGAGAACTATGGATTACGTCTCCTCTCCCCGTTCACGAAATACGGTGAGCGAGGAGAAAGTGACATGTCAGTTATTCATGGCGGTATACGCGCCGAGAATAATGAATGTCTATGGGGCCGGCTCCCGCCCCCGTACACACGGCGTAATTGCGAGGTGAAATCCGTCCCGCAATTACGCCGTGAATAAGCCGTGTGAACATGGCCTTAGAAGAGAAGATGTTCCAGAATTTTTATTTCACAGGGAACACAAGGATTTACTAAAGCAGGCATGTCGGGAGATGTCGCACTTCTTTAAAGGGGTATTTTCACTGCTAATGTTTACCTAAGAAGTAACTTCATGTACAGCGCTTTCCCTTCTCTTCTATGGGATTTCTGAGCAGCCCATTCACTGGACTGTATTTGGGAAATCCTACTGCAATAAAACATTGCGCATATGCCGCCGCAGTGGAAACGAAAATAGGGGAGTAAGAGGACTTTTTTTTTTTTTTTTTAAGGTGGCGGAGGGTCACAGCTGTAGGATCCTCACCTATCAGATAATAATGCTGTCACTATATCAGTGTCTGAGACGGGAATACCCTTTTGAAGACTTTGTCCACCTCAATCTTTTTATTTTTTTAACCGTAATAGTGCTCTCGCCTCCATTCCAGCGATGCACCATGTTTGGTCTCCCCAGTCTGTTTTCATCTGAACAGGGACACCACTGCTGTAACCACTGATTGGCTGCAGCGGTCACATAATTATAACCGAAGCACCTTCTCCAATATACACAGGTTGTCGTTTAAGCAGACACATTGAGGACCCGGTCCTCATTTATCAAAGACTTCACAACAACATGTGCTGCTCCATTCAAAAATACACATGTTTTCAGGAGATTTCCTTTTTCACTTCATTTCTAAAAAAAGGTTGTATGAAAAATGAAGTAGAAAAGGAAATATATTGAAAATGTGTATTTTTTGAATGGAGCAGCACATGTGGTCGTACAACGGTCACATGTCACTGCCTGACTACACTGGTCAGACAGCTCACTTCTGGCCGGTGGCATCCAGTCAGTGGTTACAGCAGTGACGTCCCTGTTCGGATGAAAACCTACTGGGGAGATCAAAGATGCTGGAACGGAGGTGGAGGAGTATAACATTTTTTTTAATAAAAAAAAAAAATATTTATTGAGAGATACAAAGCGGTGTACAAAACAGAATAAACAAAAACAGGGGACCTGTGAGGTCCAATATAATCAAACGTATGAAATAAGAAAATCCAAGAGAACATATTCTTGGAACTAATGCTCCACAAAAGAGAGTGCCAGTAATCAGAAATACTAATATTTTGCAAGACCAAAAAGCTCTATCTTAAAGGGGTTGTCTCACTACAAGGATTGCTGCTTTTTATGTTAAAGATCTTACAAAAACAAGTCACTTTGTAATATTTGTCCATTAACAGTGTCCTACCTATTCCTAGATATCCCCTCGTGTATGGGCTGCATCAGCTCTTCAGGTCACTATAGCTACAGACCTGTTCTATCTCTCCTCGTAGGCTGGCAGTGCTAGTTGCTATAGCTACAGACCTATTCGATCTCTCCTGATAGGCTGCCAGCAATGGTTGCTATAGCTACCGACCTGGCTCCTACTGCAGCCTAGTGGAAGCCAGTAAACACACCCCTGAATTCAATAACTAGAATACCACGGCAAGTAAGTCAAATTATCATTGGGAGACCATATAGGTCCATTATATAATCGGATGTTAGCATAATGCAAAGGAAAAAAAGGGGAGGGGGGTTGGAAAATCACTCAGTATGAGTTATTAATCATTAGGGGTGTATAACTTTTTTTTTTTTTTTTTTGTTCCTGATGGGCACCACTATGCCAAAAAAAGAGAGAGAAAACTGAGGTGGACAGCTCCTTTTAATTCTCCACCTTCCTATCAATTCTTGTGTCAGCAGGGTTACTTTTATATAGCTTTTTCTTGTGACCCAACACGGTGTTCGTTTGTCCTGCGTTTAGTTCGGTGGAAGCCAAGCTGGGGAGTGAGCAGAGTAAGTTGACGGAGCGTGAGAAGGAGGTGCGGCGGCTCACGGAGCTATCGCAGAGGCTGGAGTCGGAGCTGGCTGCAGAGAAATGCACGGTGCAGGAGCTGAGGACAACCGTTCAGAGTATGACGCAGCAGCTGAAGGACAAGGAGGTAAGTGGAGATGAGTACATGTATTATTAAAGGGGTTGTCTCACTACAGGGATTGCTGCTTTTTATGTTAAAGATCTTGCAAAGACAAGTCACTTTGCAATATGTGTCCATTAACAGTGTCCTACCTATTCCTAGATATCCCCTCCTGAGGAGCTGATGCAGCCCATACAAGTCACTATAGCTACAGACCTGTTCTATCTCTCCTGATAGGCTGCCAGGGCTGGTTGCTATAGCTACAGACATGTTTGAACTCTCCTGATAGGTTGCTATAGCTACAGACCTGTTCTATCTCTCCTGATAGGCTGCAGTGCTGGTTGCTATAGCTACAGACCTGTTCTATCTCTCCTGATAGGCTGCAGTGCTGGTTGCTATAGCTACAGACCTGGTTCCTACTTCAGACTAGTAGATGCCAGTAAACACGCCCCTGAATTCAAAATAAAACCAAGAAAACAGGACGAATCAATGTAATGAGAGAACCCCTTTAAACCTCTCCCGATCGCTGGGGTCACTGGCTGCAGGTTGTAGGGATCTGTATCATCAGTCACCCACCTTTTTAGTTTTTGGTCACCTTTGTTGTAGGGTCGGCTGGTTTGCCTGGAAGGAGAGAACTCCAGACTGCAGACCTTAGTAAAAGAGCAAAGCGAGGAGATCCGTGATCTGAGATGTAGAACAGCGGATCAGGACACACAAATCTACACCCTGGAAACTGAGCGCAGACGATTGCACAACACCGTGCAGGAGCTGAAGGTACGTCATCCTCCACCGCCGTACGTCACTGCACTTCTGGTCTGGGTTGACCTTATGTAATGTTTCTGGTTTTGTGTCTACACTAGGGAAACATTCGAGTGTTCTGCAGAGTCCGGCCAACCATCCCATCTGAGAAGACCTCATCTGTAGGACACATAATCTTCCCTCCTAATGAGGAGAAGGCCATTGTCTTAACAAAGACGGAGGAGGTAGGCGTGTTTGCCAAATGACCCAAGATCAGACCTGTTTCCCCAAAAATAAGACACCCCCGAAAATAAGACGGTGCTTTTTTTTTTTTTTTTTTTTTATATGCAATACAGATTTTGGCTGCTTATGCTGATGTTTGTGATGAAACACTACAGTATATTAATAAATGTGGGTTTTTGTTAATGGAAAAATAAGAAATCCCCTAAAAAGTCTTTAGCTCGTCTTTAGGAGCAAAAATTAATATAAGACACTGTCTTATTTTCGGGGAAACAGGTTAGTTACATAGTACGGTTGAAAAAAAGACATGTCCATCAAGTTTAACCAAGGGTGAGGAAAATGTGGGTGAAGGGAGTTCAAGCCCAGCCTCCCCAATGGCATTATTTTATGTTTTTGATTTTAAATTTTATTTTTTGTCTCCTTCAGTCTCACATTGGTCGGGATAAGAGTCAGTCTGTCAAATATGACTTTAATTTCGACTGCGTCTTTCCACCTACCACTGGTCAGGCGGCGGTATTTGAGGAGATCTCTCTGCTGGTTCAGGTAGGTCACACCGCCACACTTGTATACTCGCGGGTTGAATTTGTGCTTCCGCCGCTTACATTGTGCGTTCTCCTGTTTAGTCAGCCCTCGACGGGTACCCCGTGTGTATTTTTGCATATGGTCAGACTGGCATTGGAAATACCTACACCATGGCGGGCCCTGACCACACCTCAGCGGACACCATGGGAATGATACCCAGAGCTATTTGGCAGATCTTCAGCAGCGCAGACGAGCTGAAGTCTAAAGGCTGGCAGGTAAGGGTGGGCGTGCGGTCAAGTCCTGAAGGCGTTTGTCCACCAGATGATTGGTGATGGCTATCATTGCACT
Source organism: Phyllomedusa bahiana (assembly GCA_025379985.1). Lineage (NCBI taxonomy): Eukaryota > Metazoa > Chordata > Amphibia > Anura > Hylidae > Phyllomedusa > Phyllomedusa bahiana. The sequence goes on from JAODAL010022573.1 coordinate 46,816, forward strand.
TCCGATTTGGGTCAGAGTCAAATGTGACCCAAATTTCAATGATTTGATTTGGGTTAGTCAATCAAATTTTGGTGAAAGTTGCCAGAATTTTAACCCCAATTTGCACCTCAGCCCTAGGCAACATCTGATGAACCCTAGGGTCAGGGTTGAGCTAACACTAAGGGCTTGTTCACACGGAGTTTTCCATCCTTGTTACAATCGCTTTTTAGATCCGTCTCGGGGACCGACAGGACGGACCCGGATCTAAACAATTAGCAGTGAGATGATCACTGCGGGCTATGAGGAACATGCAGCAGCGTTCACACGAGAGATCGCCGCTGCGTGTTTCCATAGCGCAGCTCAGGTCCGTCTTTGAAAGAAAGAGGGGAACACACAGCGGCGATCTCTCGTGTGAACGCTGCTGCATGTTCCTCATAGCCCGCAGTCATCTCACGGCTAATTGTTTAGATCCGGGTCCGTCCTGTCGGTCCCCAAGAAGGATCTAAAAATCGATTGTAACAGGGAGTGAAAACTCCATGTGAACAAGCCCTAACTTGAACCCCTGGTTCTGCCATAGATGTCAGGTGTATTCCTATGCAATTTGGAGGCAATTAGCTGCTATAGGTGCTTGTTAGGGGCCGTTCACACGGCTTATTTTGCCGCGGATTGGCGCCGTACTGCACACCGGATATGCGCTGCAGTACGGCGCCAATCCGTCGGAGTCATTACGGTAATCCACTGCTCTCATAGAGAACAGTGGATTCCGTCGCTCCTTCCCGCTCGGCGAATCCGCCGGGCGGGGAGAAAGTGACACGAACATTATCCAGGCGCAATACGCGCCGTGGATAATTAATGTCTTTGGGGCCGGGGAGCTGCGCTCCGGCCCCGCCCCCGTCCCGCCCCTTATTCACGGCGGATTTGTGAGCCGGATTGCGCTCACAAATCAGTCGGGAATAAGCCGTGTGAACACGGCCTTTGATGCTAGAAAACACATGAAGACTACCCCCCTATCGCCCTCCATAAACTTTAATGGAATTCTGGTCCAGGTCGTCCCAAAACCTAATATTGTGACAACTTGGGCCAAACTGAACAGACGGCTATTTGAGTAACACGAGTGGTTACCTTGGAGGTCAGACCTCTATCAATGACTAGAACAAACTGGCCACATGGTACCTCTCCTAACCAGATGCAACATATATATATATTTATTGCTAGCCATTCAGGTGACCAGCATTGTATTGTAGCCACTCAGAGTGGCATTGTTGTAGGGTAAAAGGCGCTACTAGACTTGATCTAACCCCACGTATCATACATTGGTGGTCATGTCCCAGTAATATCTAAAAATATTGTCGTCAGAAAATGAAATGCTGTTTAAATCCATGTTTTTATGTCATAGGGTTTTTACCATGAGGTAAAATCCCCTGCACTGGTCGCGCTCTCCATTTACTTCTAAGGGAGCTCCCAAAAATAACAGTGTGTGCTCTCAGCTATATTTGGGAGCTCCCATAGACGTCAATGGAGAGGATGGCCATGCCGTGCTCCTTATTCATGTGCCCGGTCTGTTTGCTGCGAGCGCCCAGTGCAGAGGATTTTACTTAGTGCTAAAACCCCTTTAAACATATTTAAGAACTTTTGCTGTCACTGTCTAAATTTTTTTTATTATTATTTATATATATTTTTTTTTTTAAATCCTGAAACCCTGCAGTCCTTACTCTGCTTCTGAACCTAATGTTAGTCTGAGTCTTCCTCTTCTGTGGAGATCACATCCTAATTGTTATCATAGGCAGGATTAAAATGGGAAGGTGACACCATTGTAGAGCTAAAACAGAATCCACAATTTTAAAATGATAGTGATGGTCACAACACTCCTGCACAATGACTTCTTCCCAGGACACGTCGTATGCCTAGAAATATCTCCCATAGAGGTCAATGAGTCAGCTCCTGTACATAGGCTGCTATGTCTATGTAGCTACAGTAAAGCATATTTCTAATTGCTGTGAAAAGCAGATGAGACAAGTCAGCTGCCTCCATAATCATGTAAAGAAAAAAAAAGTATCTGATTTTAATGAATGTACATTTCCTTTAACCAATCATGGTTTTCGTTCTTTCTACAGTATAAATTCACAGCCAGTTTCCTTGAGATTTATAACGAGACCCTGAGAGATCTGCTGGTAAACCGACCGGACAAGAAGCTGGAGTACGATATCCGTAAGGTCAGCTCCTCCAGCAGCGAGGTTTATGTCACCAACCTGCGTTATGTAGACGTTTCCAACGTTGATGAGGTAAGATTTGATTTGTAGTGTACAGTTACTGCTGTAAAAGAACAGACATCCTTTAGTTATTTTTCTCTTATTTGTGTGGATTTGTATTTTGTTAGGTGCACGAGCTCCTCCAAACGGCAAAAACAAACCGATCTGTGGCAAAAACTGCCCTAAACGACCGGTCGTCTCGTAGCCACAGTGTGTTTCAACTGAAAATCGAGGGCGAAAACAGTATCAGAGATGTACGGACCTCATGTAAGTTGTCATGGACTCCTGTTTTAGTGCTGATGACTGGGCCCGTGCAGGGTGATAAACTAGGTAGAGGATCTGAAATGTTTTACACTCATTACAGATCTCTGCTCTTCTCCCTCTATCATATAACCCTATATATCACAGAGCTCAGTTCCTCTCCCTCTATCATACAACCCTATATATCACAGAGTTCAGCTTCTCTCCTCTACCATATAATCCTATATATCACAGAGTTCAGCTTCTCTCCCTCTATCATATAACCCTATATATCACATATCTCAGCTCTCTCCCTCTATCATATAACCCTATATATCACACACCTCAGCTCTCCTTTATCATATAACCCTATATATCACAGAGCTCAGCTTCTCTCCTCTAACATATAACCCTATATATCACAGAGCTCAGATTCTCTCCTCTATCATATAACGATATATATAACAGAGCTCAACTCCTCTCCCTCGATCATATAACCCTAATATCACAGAGCTCAACTCCTTTCCCTCTATCATACAACCCTATATATCACAGAACTCGGCTTCTCTTCTCTATCATATAACCCTATATATCACAGAGCTCAGCTTCTCTCCTCTATCATACCCCGTTTCCCTGAAAATAAGACAGCATCTTATATTAACTTTTGCTCCTAAAGATGCACTGTCTTATTTTCGGGGGATGTCTTATTTTTCCACAAATAAGTTTGTGTGTGTTAGTGTTAAAGTCAAACCATAGGATATATGTATGTAAAGCACATTTTATGGCAGCTGCAGTGACTTATCTCAAAGGATGGCAAATGTGACATGCTGGGACTTGTAGAACTAGAAGTTCCAGCATGCCCCATCAGCCATCCTGTGAGGTGTGTGTCAGTATCATTGCTCTGTCCTCCCCCTCTGCCCTCACTTACTTGTACACTTTGTCTCCTGTCCTGGGATGTTTGAGACCTGTGGTGACATCAGTCACATGAGCTCCCTCCACAGGTCCTTCAAAACTCTTCTACAACAATGTCCCAGGGCCGTTTCTTGGGGTGAGCGAAGCTTGGGAACACCCGCACCCCCTCTCCTCCACCTTTCTCCACCCTTAGGGACAGTCCTGTGTATGGGGAGCTGCAGCAATGATTTGCGCTATGTCTTATTTTCGGGGGGTGCCTTATATTAGGGAACTCAACACAATCTGTCTTACTTTCGGGGGTGTCTTATTTTTGGGGAAACATTGTATAACCTTATATACCACAGAGCTCAGCTTCCGTCCCTCTATCTACATCCTGGTCACAGATAGGGCTGCATTTACCATCTGACAGGTTCAGTTTAAGCCTAAATCCAATCCAATGGAGATTTTCACTGTAAATATTCATATGGAAGGTCTCGCTTTCTGCCCTGTCATTAGCCGTCCTGAGCCTGATTGACCTTGCTGGGAGCGAGCGTCTTGACCGTTCCTTGTCCACGGGAGATCGACTGAAGGAAACGCAGAGTATTAACACCTCGCTGTCCACCCTGGGGATGGTCATCACATCACTGTGTAACAAGGTAACTTGTCAGTTTATGGAATGGGTTTAACAATTTTTTGACTGTTCCCTGAGTGGCTTGAATCGTCCTGATCTGATGTGGAATATTTGTTGTATTTGCAGGACGCACACATACCCTATCGGAATAGTAAGCTGACGTATCTCCTGCAGAACAGCCTCGGAGGGAACTCCAAAGTGTAAGTCCTGTATCTGTGCAGTCGAGCCATATACTTGTGGTCGCTCACCTCCTGAATAGTGTTGAGCTCCAAATTCGGATAGTTGTTTGGGCCGAAATTTTGCAAGCCACCATGGGAAGATTATACAACCAATCAGCAGCCCTTTTTTTTCCCAGATAGAAAGCTGAAAGTCTATCTTATCAATAAATTATACACTTCCTTTTTTTCTATCTGGAAAAGGACTGGTGATTGGCTGTGTTTTTTTTTTTTTAATATTTTTTTTTTCTATTCTTTACAATGGAGAGCAAAATTTTTTTGAAGGGGTCACCGTTACTAGTTGGATACCACAAGGGACGGTGTTGGAAGGGGTCACTATTTCTAGCGGGATACCACAGGGGTCAGTATTGGAGGGGTGACGGTTGCTAGTGAGGTGTCACAGGGGCAGTATTGGAGGTGTTACAGTTGCTAGTGGGGTGTCACAGGGGGCAGTATTGGAGGGGTCATGGTTGTTAGTGGTGTATCACAGGGGGCAGTATTGGGGGGGGGGTCACGGTTACTAGTCAGGTGTCACATGGGGTAGTATTGGAGAGGTCATGGTTGCTAGTGAGGTATCACAGGGGGCAGTAAGATCCAGCAGGGGTATAAAAAATCTGAATGTTTCCACATTGGGGGGACGATGTGTGTACATGTGATTGGATCAGAACTTCCAGCATGCTGGTGTGTGTGGTGTGATGTTTGTGGTTTTGTTTTTTTTTTTGTTTCTGCCCCGCCTGCCATGTGGCTGAGATTTTTTAAAATTTCCTCTGTGTTTTCTGTCATCCACTGTGGACTTTCACGCATGAACTCAGCTTTGCTCTGATTATCTTTCACCTTCTTTTTCAGGTTGATGTTTGTTAACATTTCTCCTTTGGAGGAAAACTTTGCAGAGTCTGTGAATTCTTTACGGTTTGCCAGCAAGGTAAGGAAGCGAAGAGGACACGTTTCCTTCAGAGGCTTTGTTCACATGATGGATTTTGTAAACACAACAACATAGCAGCTCTACAGACGCTAAGGCTATGTCTACGCAGCATTTGTTCGAATGTCGTCCATATCTGATGGTATTTTAACAAATGCTGAGCGCGTTTTTTGGCACAGATTTGTGCTAAAACTGTAGCCGGTCTTCGAATTTTGCGAATCCGGGCGGAATATAAATTACAGCACAGGATTTTTGATTTGCTCTCTATGCAGCACAGCGTACCGGGTTTTCGGCAGATTATAAATACCAAATCCTATGAAAATCCAACGGTAAAGCTATGATGTGTAGACGTAGCTTTGGAGACTATTTTAAAATGCATTTTGCTACTTTTTTGATCCATGAAAATTGGAGGTTCTTGGGGCGCATTTTTGATTAACGAGAGCCCACCCAGCAAGACAGGGTGACCTCTGTTTAGATGGGGACCTACACTAATATCTCACCTCACTTGGTGCCTTCTTAGGCCTTCTCAGTTTCAGGTATTGTAAGTCCCAGCTACACTCCATTCTGAATAAAAACAGTCTGTGTATGGGTAGAGTGCACGACCAACCTGGAGGCATCCACTTACCCCATGCAAACAATTAAAAAAAAAAAAAAAAGAAATGATCAGCACATCCAAACAATTTTAGGGTATGTTCACAGGGTGTTTTCGGTCAGTGTGAACATACGCATTTGGATGCATGTTTAGGTCCGTCTAGACAGACCCAAACACGCATCTAGCAATGAGCGGTGTATTTTTACATTGCTCCAATTTAAAACATGAGTGATCACCGATGCGTGTTTACATTGCATCTTTCGGATCCGTTCTAAGAATTGACTTGCCAATTTTTGGTCCGAAAGAAGCAGCAGGAGCCCTATTATAAAGTATAGGGCGCGATCCTGTTGCATCCAACAAGCAGCTGCATGTTGGATCCGATCGACGCTACATTTTTGGATGCGATTTTCGGATCCAACACGGACCCGAAATCGTAACCAAAAATGCCATGTGAACAAGTCCTTAGAGTGCTTTTGATTTGTTGTGTTTGCATTGTTTGGATTGTAATGGATTTTGTAGTGAAATCCAATGCAGATTCTGGATTCCATTAATCTTTGTGTTATATCACACACTGAACTACTGCATGGATTTAAATCCATGATGTGAGAAAAAGAAATGACGTGTCCGAGTGGATTCCATGTCACATAGCTAAATCATGTACAGGGCTGCATTTTACAGGTGCCCTGTGATATCTCCTGACCTGTCTGTTTTGGTAAATCCTCGTTTTATCCGTGAAATAACCCTGGAACATCTTCTCCTATAGCTCTGTTTTGTGCTGTTTCTCTGCTATTCCTACTAGAAATGTATGACTGAATGTGTCAGCTGGGCGTTACCATTGCAGTTTTCAGAGGGGCGTGTCCCGACACACTGACTACCAGCATTGATTTGGACAATGTCAGATTGTGCAGTGACACAACCTCAACTTGGTAACCCCCAATCTGACAGATTCAGTCGTGCCTTTCTAGGAGGAAAAACAGAGGAACAGCACAACACCAAGATAGAAGAGACGATGCTTCAGCATTCTTATTCCATGGGGAACACAAGGATTTTCTAAAACGGGCAAATTCGGAGATGCCACGGATATTCTTTAAAGTCCCTGAAGAAAAGTGTGGATTCTGGGTCAGATGTTTCTGAAGTGTGAACACGCTCTAAGCTGTTAGAGTTCCTTGTGGTAAATCTCTATTAGCCGGAAGTGTCCGACAAGGGAATTTGTCACAAATATCAAACTAGAATATTAAGAGGTTTCAAACGGTGTTTTTCAATAGGTTTTTTGATCTGAAAAAACGTATTGAAAAGCGCTGCTTAAAATGTGTATCCAAACTTGTACCCATAGGGGCAGGTTTATCAAGGCACTTGCGCCAGAATTCTGGCTCAATTTGCGCCAAAAACAAGCTTTTCGCCACATTTTAATTTTAGACCGTTTCAGACGCTTCTGCACTGCGTCCGACAAAGGGGGCGTGGCTTAAATGTGACAAAAAAATGCGCCAGGATGTGCGACCAAATTCTGGCGTAAAAGTGCGCCAACTTAAAGATGGTACAAACTTAGACTAGACAGTTCTAACCTGCACCAGATTTATCAACACTATTGTAAATTTGGCACATTTTAAGAATGTCTGGTCTAAGTTTACACTGTCTAAAAGTAAGAAACTTTTGATAAATCTGCCCCAAGTGCGCTGCATGTGTGGACACTTTTTCCTGTGCAGCAGAAACGTACCATATAATTTTAACCCCTTAATGACCGCCCACTGTCTTTTGACATCGGCTGGTGCAGGTCGTTCGTCTACAGTAAACGTCTTTTGGCGTCGCTGCAGACATTGGAGTTTGCACTGGGCGCCGCAAACTCCAATGTCTGCAGCGACCTAAAAAGACGTTTACTGTAGACGAACGACCTGCACCAGCCGACGTCAAGACAGTGGGTGGTCATTAAGGGGTTAAATAGGGCGCCGGATGCATAAAACGGATCAAGAATTGACGTGTCAATTCTTTGATCAGATCCATTAAAGGAGTTGTCTCATTACAAGCTTTCAGCCTACTTCAACGTGTCTGGCAGCAAAGGATTTTTGAATTCAGGGGCATGCTTCTTGTCTGCCTCTTCTCCTCCCTCTTTCCCCCTCCCCTCAGCACACAGACAGCTCTCATCCATAACTTCTATACAGCAGGGGAAGGGTGAGGGGGTTTGCTGCCAGGGTTAACCCTGTGTGTGCCTGGCTAGGTCTGCTGCCGGCTGCTCGCTGCTAGATCAGCTGCACTGTCGGCTCCACAGAGTCGGGAGAGAGCTGATCTATGAGTGTGGAGAGGTCTGTGAAGCTGTGTATGCTAATAGCAGAGCAAGGGGGATGTAAGTGTTCCTATACCCCCTGCTTAGCATACAAATCTCCATCTCAAGCAACAACAAACAACCTGTCAGAACAGACACAGGGCAGATGTGAGTGAGTTTCCTTTTAATCAGATTTGTCACTAATACAGCAGAGCATGAACCCATTCACAGCCTCCCTGTTTCTTTTTCTATTAGTATAGTCAGAGGCTCCACAGACACATCATGATTATGTAACACACTTCACTGCTGTCACATCCTACTAAACCAAATCAGATCAGCTGATCTCTGCTCTCCTCAATCTGTTGTAGAGAGCAGGAGGGAGCAGGACACACAGGGTTAATCCACACAGAAGCCAGAGCCCCCCCTCCCTTCCCTACAGAAGCATACTGTGCAGGAAGGGGTTTCTGTGCTCAACCTGTATTCAGAACAGATGAGTCCCCAAAGCATGGCAGCCAGCGAGAAAAAAATCAACAGGTCGGCTGTTTATAGTGATTTGGGAGCTAAATGCACTACTACTACCAGGGATAACTCAAAATCAGTAGGACATTTGTAATGAACATATATTGCAAAGCTGCTTGTTTTTTTAACCCCTTCACGACCTTGGACGTATGCATACGTCCAGGTCGTTTGGGGATTCACGCGGGGTGTCAGCTGGGGGACGGGGGAGGGCGGGGGTGGTTAACCCCTTAAAGGGGTTTTGCCACAATCTCATTTCATACCTCCTGTATCCAGCTCTTCAGCTGTGTGTGCTCAGAAGGGGGCGTGTGTGATTTGTTTGAACTGCCTATCATGTGACCCAGCAGGATGACATCACCAGGCCTTTCCTCTCTCGAGTCACAGAAAGTTCCGTTTATGTACAGAAGTAAAAGTAGCTACACTGTAGCCTAGAGGTAATGCTTTTTACCTCCTGACACAAGGGTCCTGGGTTCAAATCCCTGCAGGAACCAAACCGTGGATTTTTTTTTTTTCTTTATCAATGCACAGACCTCATTGAGGTTTCTTTTTTAATTTATTTGCACTGTTTGACTTATTAATAAAGGAGTACAGAGAACGGGAGTAGAATGACAGCACTGGGGGTTAAAACACTCAGGAGCTGCTGAGAGGAGAGGTTATGTCTGGGCATTTTGGCCAGGACTGAGGAGCTCCAGCCTGGTCGTATCTCCTGGAAAACGAGCTGTAAACAATGGATCCAAAAGGGAGCAGCTAATGCAAAAACGGTGCAGAATTTTTAATAAGGATGAATGGTGAAAATGTTTATTTAATTTCCAAGCTTCTCACGTCAATTTTACTTCGTGGCAAAACCCCTTTAATTATTGCGACCATCGGGTCGCAATAACGAAGGAAGACGCAGGAGGAGATCGCCCCCCCTGCGTCTGTCGGCGGCAGCAGCTGCACGTATCGCTCGATCCGTGCAGCTCCTGCCCTCTGACAGACAGCACGGAGGGCAGAGAATGCCTTCCGGGTTGTCTGTGACGTAAACGATGCCCGGCCTTTGCCCTGTGGGCATGTTCCCGGCATCGTGCTGACAGTTACCATAGGAACCAGTCATAGCAACAAGCTATGCACTGATTCCAAGCTATGCACTGATCCCCTATGGGGAAAAGTAAAAAAAAAAATGAAAAACATGTAAAACACAAACACGAAAAATAAAATAAAACCACATACACTGCCCTTTTCCCCTTCACAATCGCCCCAAAAAAGATCAAAAATAAAGTACCCATATTTGGTATCGCCGCGTGCGTAACGACCTGCCCTATAAATCTGTCATGTTAATTTACCCGTATGGTGAACGCCGTAAAAAAAAACCTAAAAAAAACTATCACAGAATTAAGATTTTTGTTCATCCCGCAGCACATAAAATGGAATAAAAGTGATCAAAAACGCCTATAAACGTCAACGTTGTACCAATTAAAACGTTAGTTCATCCCGCAAAAAAAAAGTCCTAACACAGCTCTGTATACGGAAAAATAAAAAAACGTATGGCTCTCAGAAGACAGCGATGCATAAATATTCTTTTACACACTAAAAACACTTTAAAAAAAAAAAGTGCTTCGACATAAAAAAAACTATATAAATTGGGTATCGCCATAATCGTATCGACCCCCAGAGTAAAGCTAACTTATTACGGATACTGCACAGTGAGCGCTGTTAAAAATAAAAAACACTACTGGGATTACAGTATTTTCTTCACCCTGCCTTCCAAAAAAACGGATTTAAAACTGATCAAAAAGTCTTGTCCCCCCCAAAAAAAATTATACCAATAAAAACGTCAACTCATTCCGCAAAAAACAAGCCTGTATACAGCTCCATACACAGAAAAATAAAAAAGTTATGGCTCTGACTATGGCAATGCAAAAATGTGTTTTCATGTTTGAATAAAAGTGTTTTTATTGTATAAAAGCAGTAAAAAATAAAAAAAAAAACAAATGGGGTATTGCTGTAATCGTATCGACCTGCTGAGTAAAGCTAGCATGTCATATCTAACGCAGAGTGACCACTATAAAAATAAAAAACGCTACCAGGATTGCTGTATTTTGTTCAAAACGCCTCACAAAAACCTTAATAAAAAGTTTAACACAGTGTTGTATGCACCCCATAATGGTACCAATAAAAGCATCAATTCACCCCGCAAGAAACAAGCCCATACACAGCTCTGCACACAGCAAAATAAAAAAGTTATGACTGTCAGAATAGGACAACGTAAAAACGCAATTTTTTATAGACCTATTTCTATTGTGTAAAAGTAATAAAACCTAAAAAAAACTATATAAAATCTATATCATTGTAATTATACCGACCCTCATAGTAAAGTTATCACATCATTTACAGTGTACGGCGAACGCTGTAAAATTAAAGCCCAAAAAACAATGACCGAACTGCGTTCCACCCCACCCCCATTTTCATGGCCCAATGCTAAAAAAAACGATGGAACACCTGTGCACCCAAAATGCCCAATACACCCCTAGATGAGATCCATGAGGGTGTTGAATCCAAAATGGGGCGACTTCTGGAAGGGTTTTGCCTGTTCTGCTACTTTGGGGGCTTTGCAAATGCGACATGGCCCACCAAATCTGTGCCCAAAAGCCAAATAGCGCTCCCTCCCTTATACGCCCCGCTATGCCCCCCAAACAGCAGTTTACACCCACATGTAGGGTATTGCCGAACTTGGAAGAAATTGCTTAACAAAAATTTTGGGTGCTTTTTTTCCAGGATTCCTTGTAAATATGAAACATTTTAAGCTAAAATTGCAGATTATTGGAAAAAAATTTTTTGGAATTTTCACAGCCTAATGCTAAAAAAAATGTGTGAATTACCTATGGCGTCGATATGCTCACTGCAACTCTGGATATATTCCGTAAGGGGTGTAGTTTCCAATATGGGGTCTTTTTAGGGGAGTTTATTAAGTTTTAGCACCTTAGGGTGTCCTCAAACCTGAAATGGCGCCTAAATAAAATTGCATTGAAAATGAGACCCCAGAGTCCGGTAGGTGCTCCTCCTATTCTGGGGCTTATGGGTGAGCCAAATAATGAACTAGGGCCACATATGGGATATCTCTAAAAACTGCAGACCTGGGGGAAATATTACATTGCATTTACCAGGTCACATCTACCGTATTCCAGTGAATAATGGATAAATATTATTGCAAACTTCTTGAAAATGGGGAAAAAGAAAATTTCTCCCTAAATTTCTAGCCCTTAATGTCTAAAAAAAAAAAAAAAAAAGCCATTAAAAAAATCCCAAAACCTAAGGGGGCATTATAGTAGAGTAGTTATAAACTATTTTTGTGGTGAATAATTTATCTGTCTTGTACGCAGAAAATTTTGGAATTTCAAAATAAAGATTTTCAATTTTCATGAAATTTTATTTTTCACAAAAAAACAAGGCTTGTATGGATAAAACTTTCTTACTAACTTAAAGCACAATGTGTCACGAGAAAACAATCTCAGAATCACATGGATGGGTAAAAGTGTCAAAAAGTTATTCTCACAAAGTGACTCATGTCAGATTTAAAAAATAGGGCTGTGTCAGGAAGGTCAAAACAGGCTGGGTCCTTAAGGGGTTAAAGATCTTTTAATTAAAACCCAATCATTGTAGCGAGACAACCCCTTTAAATGTATCACAAAGACTTATGTAAAACAAGCATTGTCTGAACGCTGGTACGTTCACATTGAACCTAATGTAAATCGCACGGAACATTGTTAGATCTAAAAAAAAAATACAGTGTGTCTTGGATGTGGGAAGATGAGTCCATTTTGCATCTTCTCCCAGACCCCTCTGCTTAAAGGGGTTTTCTCACTACAGGCTTTCACAGGCATATTTTTTTTCCCCTTTGCTTAAAGTTTCAAATCCGTGGTGGGTTTCAACACTGATAGTGGTGACTGATCATTTTTTGGGTGAGCATGGGGGGGAGAGGTTTCACACCTGCATTTTCGGAAATGGTCAGTTCTCATGTCTGCAGAGCTCTCACCTCCCTTGCAGACTCCAATCCTTGTAACCCTAACACCTGCATTGGTGGAAACAGTTATACATACAGCCTGAACTGATGAAACAAATGTGAGAAATGCAAACTGCTCTACTTCCTGCCTGAAAGAAGAGGGGGAGAGAGGTATAAGGGTGTGTTTGTGGGCGGGGAAGAAAATTTTAAAAAGGGGGGTTATATGGGGGGGGGTATTGAAAAATTGCCCAGATATTATTTTGAGCATACTGGGAGAAGCGGGGGGGCTCAGGCAGCCTTTATTAACAGCTTTGGAGTGAGGGAAACCATGCAACACAGGTAGCGTAGCAGAGCTCAGGCACCATTTCACAATTTTAGGGGGGAGTGAGCACAGAGAGGCAGAACGCCAATCACAGCAAGGGCGGGGGCCCCCCCCCAGGCTGCAAATTGATCGAACCACTTACAGTTTACTATAGGCTATACTTTTTTTTTTTTAGTTAATACAAACCAGTTGCAAAAGGCTTATTTTTACTGTCTAAATCATTACGATTGATCTTTGTAGCGAGAAAAACCCCCTTAAGTTTTCTCGACGGGAATTCAATAATTGAAATATGATTTTTTAGTTTTGGGTTGTTTTTTTTTTTTTTTTTTTTTTTTGTCTTTATTAATTTCTCATTCCATTTTTAGGTCAATAAATGGGGTTTTGGGTACGGCGCAGCAAACAGAAAAAACACAAAGAACATGGGTTTTAAATTTTGAAAGTTTTTTTTTTTTGGGTTTATGTTAAATTTTAGACCTAGTAAATTATTAATAGAGGGGGGGGGGGGGGGAAACAGGTTATTTTTTCAAATGGGTTATTTAGTTCAAAAAAGCCAAAAAGAAGTGATGTCCCAAAAAAAAGAAAAAAAAAAATTTAAAAAATAAAAAAAAACCCCGTGCATGCTCCAGTATCCACGACGGCCCCATGACTTAGACTGCAGGGATCAGAGGAACATTTTCATGCAGAGGTGAAATGTGTTTTTAAAATTTTAAAACGTTTGCATTCTCCTTTTTTAACTAAGGGGGTCCCAAATTTGATTTAAAAACGGAAATAGATTAAGGGGTTGTTCCCCTACATTTTTTTCTTCCTCACCTGTTTTCTTGGTTTCACTTTGAATTCGGGGGGTTTTATGGTTTCCACTAGGCGGTAAAGCCAGGTCTAGCTATAGCAACCAATGCTGGCAGCCTACAGGGGGAAAATCAAACAGGTCTGTAGCTATAGCGACCTGAGGAGCTGATGCAGCCCATACAAGAGGGGATATCTCAGAATAGGTAGGATACTGCTAATGGACATATATTGCAAAGTGACTTGTTTTTGCAAGATTTTTAACATAAAAAGCAATCCTTGTAGCGAGACAACCCCTTTAAGCTGCAATTTAAAAAAAAAAAAAAACCTTTAACTTTGTACTCGCCACTGTTCCAGTGCTAAAGATGCCGGTAGTATTCCCTGGTTGTAGTGGTCACACATCGTCCGCAGTAGAGGACGTAAACATAAACCGGGGGACACTGCCGGTAGCTTTAGAGCTGGAACAGCAATGACTTTTAAAGGCGAGTATGGAATTTTTTTGGGAGGGGGGATTTTTGCAGCTTTAGCTCATTTTTAAGTATAAGACGGATGACCCCTCGACGGGTGCGTTGATACGGTAAAGACCAAATACTGTTTGGAAATGCTGACCGGTATTTTGTCTTTTTTTGGGAAGCAGGGGACGGCTTTTGTTTGCGGATTCAAGCCCACCCCCTTCGCACCCACGTGTTCATGTTCCGCCCGAAAACCGAGCGGAAGAATGAACACGCTCTTTGTTTTTCGGACCACCGGCGGTGTAAAAAAAAAAACATCCAGTGGAAAATCTGTGCAGTGGGGGCTTTCCATTAAAGTCAATGTAAATGGTCGACCGTCTGTTTACAGACGGCTTTCAAATCCGAAAATCGTCTGGAAGTCAGGCTGGAAACCTGTGCCGTGGGGACAAGCCCTAAGTGTCTTGTGTTCATTGTGCGCTCGCTGTGTAGCTAATCTGATTTTAGATATTTTAGGCTTGAAAAGCTCCTTGCATATTAGCAGCAGGCAAAAGAAGTCTTTTCTCTGTAAAATATTGTTACTGTGTATGAAGATGATGAATTTTTTTTCTATTTGTAATCTTTTTATTAATATCGTTTTGAAAATTCCTTATAGATGTCTGTACATATGTACATATGAAAGTTTCTTACTGTAAATAAATTTACTTTTCTTGTACGTCTGTGACCTGTTCTGTATGTGAATGTGAACCCTTCTTCCACCATCTGTTCCTTAGCATCAATGCGCCTGCTTCTTGCACCTGTAAATTGCATCTTAAAGGAGTTGTCTCATTAATAGCTTTCAGCCTCTGTCTGTGAATGGGAGTTGAATTGCTAGCTTCTCTGCCTCTTCCCCCTCCCTCTTCACCCTCCCTCTTCCCCCTCCTCTCAGCACACAGGCAGCTATCCGGGATTGCTGCTAGAGTTAACCTTTTGTGTGCCTGCCTTGAGAGGTCTATGATTGCTAATAGCAGAACAGCTTACATATCTCCACATCTGCTTAGCTTACAATATCTCCACATCTCCAGCAACAACAAAAAAAACCTCTCAGAACAGAGGCAGGAAAGCTGCAAAGTGTTACTCAGGAGTGTCCCTAGTACAGCATGAACTGTTCAACAATCTGTATAGTATTATTATAGTTACAGCTCCACAGACATCATGATTATAGAAACAAACAGGGTCACTGCTGTCACATCTATTGATCAGCCTCATTCTGCTCAATCTGTGTAGAGAGCAGGAGGAAGCGGGAAACACACAGGGTTAATCCAGCAGTTATGGACATAGAAGCCAGAGTCCTCCCTCCCCCTCCCTTTACACTACAAAAGCATTCTGTGCGGGAGGGGCTCTCTGCTCCGACCTGTCTCAAAGGTGATGAGTCATTCAGCCCTGACAGCCAGTAAGAAAAGGGATAACAGGTCGGCTGCTATAGAGATTTGAGAAGCTGAGGCACCCCTATGAACAGGGCTAGCTAAAAATCAGTAGGACATTTGTATGAACATAAAATTGCAAAGCTGCTTGTTTTTTAAAGATCTTTTAATTAAAACCCAATCATTGTAGCGAGACAACCCCTTTAAATGGGTTTTGTCACAAGCAGTTTACACTTCCTCTCCTCGGGCTGTGAGTGGTTCTATTGCAGTGATTACCATATTCAACTTCCAGTAGAGCAGTTACTCTGACGAACGTCAGCAAACACAAGGTACCTGTGCTGTGAAGACTGAATACAAGGTCTTTTATCTGTACACAGAAGTACATTGGGTTGAAATCTACTTTAAATCTGTAAGGCTGAGTTCACACATCGGACAAAGGTCCAACATGGTGTCCTTTGCAGAAATCTAAGGCTATGTTCACACGGCTTAAATTGGGACGTATTTCGCGCAGTACTGCGCTCAATATGGGCCGAGATACGTCCCAGTCATTACCGGGGCTAAGGAGTCGGCAAGCCAAAGCTCCGACTGAATTTCCCAAACCTCCGACTCCTGACTCCCTCATACACGGCACATGTTTAAAGGGGTTTTGCCACCATGTAATGTTGACGGGGAACCCCCAAAAGGGGTATTTAATCACTTTTCTAAATATATGTGATTAAAAAAGTAAAAAACTCTGAGAGCTACAGCATTTCTCAAACCCCCTTGGTTCCCACAAAGCTTCCCTAGTCACGACCCAGGGGGCTGAAAGGCCCCCGCTTCCCTTTGAATCACTTCTTATCTGATAAACAGGCAGAATGAATGGTTTTTTAAGGCACCGGGTAGCAATATGTTTTCTTTTGTATACAAAAATAAACTAGCTGTTAGTTTTTAGATCCTTTATCTGATGAAGAAGCTTAAAATCTGCTGTTTAGAATAGGTGTTCTCTTTGTATACAGAATTCACAAGTTATAGTTTGATTATTTGAGTGAACATGTAAACAGGATTCCTTATGCAGCCTCTGTGCTCTGGCTGTGTGTCTGTGTGCGTTCTGTCTCTTGCTGCGTGATTGTGTTTACATTACATAAGCTGCTTAGCAGATATGTTTTCTCCTGACAGTGCAGTGTATGAGCCTGTTTTCTTGCTGCATTGAATCCATGTTGAAACGTTTATTAGTTCACTTAAGTTTTGAGACGCTCCCTTTGGAATTCCTCACATCCCCCCTCCCCTCTCCCTCTCTCCCCTGCAAACTTCATGACTCGGGGTGATTTGTTTACATCTTGCTCTCTTTCTGAAAGGAGGTCAGTATTGGTTGGTGGCAAATCCCTTTTTGTGAAACTTTACTATAGTAAAATGGTAACATCCCGGGTTTTTATCACCTTTTTGATACAATAATCAAACTATATAGGTAGAACAGGGCACTGACAAGCAAAAGGGTAACAATGTTTGATCTCGGAGGGGCAAGATACATTATCTTGCAATGTTCCTTAAACTCCATCGACCTTACCTTAGTGGCTATTTATGCACCTAACAAACGTCCACACAAATTTATCGCACAGGTATTAAACAAAGCCAGACAATTCCCAAATGGCAACCTAATCATCTGTGGTGATTTCAATTTAGTTATAGATCCCCAGCTAGATAAATCCCGTCCCCCGAGAAACGCACCAAGCTTACAACAATTCCTAAAAATAGAACAATTACATGACCCCTGGTGGTATTCCCACCCCAATGTTACAGACTTTACTTTCTTCTCAGCTCCTAATCGGTCCTTCTCCAGAATAGACTATTTCCTTACCAATAGGCAGGCCCTGTCCAGAGTTGCATCGACAGAAATAGGACTGCGGACTTGGTCAGACCATGCACCCACGATTCTCACTTTGTGGGATGACCGCCCCCCCCCCCCCCTTCCATACTCTCTGTGGAGGTTGAACAATTTCCTTCTCAAATCAGAACCACTGGTTGAAGAAATCTCATCGTCCTTGCAAGAATACTTCAGTCTCAACTCCGCAACGGCTTCCTCTTCAGCCATGCTCTGGTGTGCTCACAAAGCGGTTATTAGAGGGGTGTTCATCAAATTGGCCCCCCCAAAAAAGCAAAAAGGGGATTTTAAATACTTTAAAAAAATAA
>JAODAL010022574.1:0-64404 GCA_025379985.1 Phyllomedusa bahiana
AGGGGGGCATCTACCGGGCTACAAATTTGGCTCTCCGGGCTACAGGGGGGGCACTATTGGGCTAAAAGGGGGCACACCACCTGTAAGGGGCACTCCCCGGTTATGGGGGGCACTACCTGGCTATAAGGGCCCTCCCTGGCTTCTTCCAAAGCCTTTAGCAGTTAGGTGGAGTGGGGTGGTTTTTTTAAGGGGCGGGGCATCCCGACAAAGGGGCTGCCCATGCAAATTTTGCCGGGGGGCGCCTACGCGCGCCGCCCAAGAGTCTCCGTTTTTTTCACTTTCAAAATTTTGGAAACTAGGTTTAACATGGCAGCGGGAAACCCTTTGAAGGCTTCCTCGCTCCCAAAGTTTTCGGTTCACTACTTGGGTGTCCCCATTGGGGTGCACCCAATGCATTTCATACAATCACTAGGTTTAAAGAAAGATTGCCCCCCCCCCCCCCCCCCCCTTTATGGTGAACTCCCTGGGGGGACTAAACTAAAAATAAAAAAATTTTTTAATTGAAAAAAAATTTCAAAGTTCAAACCCCCCCTTTTTTGCCATTTTACAAATAAAAAAAAATAATACAAAGCTCAACATATTTTTTATCGCCCTCCAAAAAATTTCCGATCTTTTAAAATAAAACATCATTTATCCCATGCTAACCCCGTAGAAAGGAAAAAAATTCCCAAAACGGAAAAATTTGCTTTTGGGAAATTTTTTAACTTCTCAAAAATTTGGAATAAAATTGCTCAAAAAAGTTGCATGCATTCCAAACTGGTAGCAATAAAAAGTACACTTCAATCCGCACAGACTGCCGCCACCCAAGTCCGTAGGTGTTAGTACAAAAAAGTTATTGGTAGTAGAAAATAGCGGCGCAGCGAAAATTTCAATAATAGAAAGTGTTTGGAATTTTTTACGGTACCAAGACATAACGGAAACCTTACATGTTTGAAAGGCGAGGCGTATTTTTTTTTTGGGGTTCCCCATATTTTTCCATGGTAATATTAACCCCTTAACCCCAAGACGTATCCTTTCGTCCGGCGTTTGGGTTCACCACCTGGAATGGATACTCCTGAGGTCGCGGGGAACTCAAAGCAGACTAGGTTTTTTCAAAGAGGCTCTCAGCCTCGTGTTTATAAAAAGCAATTATTGGTAATATTTGAAATCATTTCTTTGGGGACACTGCTAAGTTTTTACATCGTTAAAGCACGTGTGTATTACGTTAATAGCCCGCTGGCTTTAGGGTTTTTAAAAAAACTAATAAAAACTTAAAAATTTAAAAAAAAAAAAAAAAAGAATCTAAAGCAGATTTTGCGCATGGGCGCGGGGTGCCCACTGTAAAATTACAGCTGACATCCCGCAGGGGTGGGCCCCGCCCTGGACTTCCGGGAGGGGGGGAACCCCCCTTAATTATCCACAGGGGTTCGCAATAAAAAGGGAGACCCAGGAGGAACGCTCCCCGCTCTCGCGGCGGCACCCCCTGACAGACACAGGGAAGGCAGAGAATCCTTTCCGGGTTTTGTCTGTGACGTCACATGCCCCCGTGCCCGGGGCATGTCCCGGGCACGGACGCAGTTGTCATAAAACCAGCAAAAAACAACTATGTACTTTCAATTGAATGAAGATCAAAAAGATACTCATTAAATCCCCTAGGGGGAAAAAAAAAAAATAAAAATGTGAAAAAGTGAAAAAAAGTAAAAAAAAGTAAAAAAGTAAAAAACAAAAAAACGAAAAATAAAAAAAAATACTACACCCCCCTTTTTCCCCCCTTTACAAACGCCAATCGCCCCAAAAAGAGATCAAAAATAAATAAAGTACCCAAATTTGGTATCGCCGCGTGCGTAACAACCGTCCTTTAAATCGTCATTTTAAATTTAAAAACCCGTACTTTGAACCCGAAAAAAAAAACAAAAAAAAAAAAAACACAGAATTAAGTTTTAAATTGTTTCCCGCAGCACATAACAGGAATAAAAAGCGATAAAAAACTCCTAGAAACGCCAAAGTTGTACCCATTAAAACGTCAGTTTTCCATCCCGAAAAAAAAAAGTCCTTAACAGCTTGAAGGGAAAAAAAAAAAATGATAGCTCCAAAGATAGCGATCATAAATATTGTTTTACACACTAAAAAACTTTTCTTTTTTTTTTAAAGTCTTAAACAAAAAAAAAACTATATAAATAGGGACGCCATAAATCGTAGCGACCCAAAAGAAAGCAACTTATCACGGAACTGCACGGTGAGCCCTGTTAAAAAATAAAAATAAAAAACCCTACTAGATTGCAGTTTTTTCTTCCCCCGGGCCCCCCCAAAAAAGGGATTTAAAGCGATCAAAAACCTTGTCCCCCCAAAAAGATACTAAAAAAACTCAACTCATCCGCAAAAAACAAGTCCCTACACAGCCCAACACAGAAAAATTTAAAAGTTACTTCAAAATGGGGTGCAAAAAAGTATTTTCCTGGTTAATAAAAATGTTTTTTATGTAAAAAGCAGTAAAAAAAAAAAAAATACAAATTGGGTACGGGTAATTTTATTACCGCGAGTAAAACAAACCCTGTCATAAAACCGTACAGTGACCGATAAAAAAAAAAAAACACTACCAAGATTTGGGGTATTTTTTTCAAAAAAATCTCAGAAAAACCTTAAAAAAGTGAACATACATCATATGCCCCCATAATGGTACCAATAAAAACTCAACTCCCGCAAAAAAAAACCCATACCAGCTCTGGGACACAGCAAAATAAAAAAGTTATGGCTTTCAATAGGAAACATAAAAACGCAATTTTTTAAAAACGTATTTCTACTGTGTAAAAGTAAATAAAATAGAAAAACAAAAAAAAAATCTTATCATTGTAATTGTACCGACCCCCAATAAAAATTTAACACATCATTTACACGCCGGGCGGAACTGTAAAAATTTTAAAATAAAAAACAAAGACCGAAAAATGCGTTTTTTCCCCACATTTTCATTTCCCAATGCTAAAAAAAAAACAAACACCTGTGCATCCAAAATGCACAGTACACCCCTAATGAGAACCCTGATGGGGGTTGAACCAAAATGGGGCGACTTTTTCCCGGAAGGTTTCGCCTTTTTTGAATTTTTGGGGGCCTTTGCACAACAGCTGAACTAGATGGGCGACTTGTCTTTTTTTAGCCTTACAAAATAGAAACAGCAGGCCCCACAAAAACTGCGTTCCAAAAGCCAAATAGCATCCCTCCCTTAACGCCCTCCATGCCCCAAACAGCTTTTTCACCCACACGTAGGGTATTTCCGAACTTTTAAAAATTTCTTAACAAAGTTTTTCCCGGGTTCTTTTTTTCCAGGATTTCCCTTTATAATGAAACTTTTTTGCAAAATTGCAGATTTTTGAAAAAAAAAATTTTTTTTTAATTTTCACACCTTATGCTAAACAAAATTTTTGGGGAAACACCCGTGGGGTCTATATACTCAAAAACACCCCTGGATAATTCATTTAAAGGGTGTAGTTTCCAATAGTGGCATTTAGGGGTGTTTTTTTAAATTTTTTTGCACCTTAGGGTGTCCCAAACCAAAGGGGGGCCTAAATAAAACGTATTTAAAATGAGACCCCAAGTATAGTAGGTCTCCTCCTATTTTGGGGCTATGGTGAGGGGAAATAATGCACTAGGGGGACATATGGATAACCTAAAAACGGGAACCGGGGGGAAATTGATATTAAGTTGCATTTTTCCCAGTCAATTTCCTATTCCCGTGAATAATGGATAAAAAATTGAAAATCTGCAAAAAAAGTGAAATTTTGAAAATTTTACCTCCATTTGCTTTAATTTTCCCCGTGAAATATCGAAGGTATCAAACTTCCCCAAAAAGTGTTGTAAATAGTTTAAAGGGGTTCTATTTTCCCAGATGGCGCCCTTTTAAAGGGGGTATCTAACATGCGGGCCCCTCAAACCCACACCCAGAACAGGAGGGGTCCCAAAAAAAAATGTTTTTGAAAATTTTTTTGGAAAAGGGTGAAAAAATTTTCTAACCCTTCCCCAAAGTGTCGAAAAAAAAAAAAAAAAAAACTTTTAATAAAATGATCCCAAAACCTATAGTGGAAAATATGGAAATTCCCAAGTTATAAACAAATTTTGGGTTTGAATAATTACCCTGTTTTCCCAACGCAAAAATTTTTGCAACTTTAAAAAATCGCTAATTTTTTCCAAATTTTCATGAAATATTGATTTTTTTTCCACAAAAAAAAAAAGGATTTTTTTTATGGATAAAAATTTTCTTACTAATTTAAATCACAATGTGTCAGAGAAAAAAAACCTCTGAATAAACATAAAATAGGAAAAGTTTCAAAAATTTTTATTCTCACCTAAATTGACACAGGTAATTTAAAAAATTAGGGCTGTGTCGGGAAAGGGTAAAAAACAGGCTTTGGGGCCCCTTTAATTTTTTTAATAACACCATTAAAAGTAAAAACTTGTCTCGCAAAATAAAAGCCCTCATACATTTACGGCTCTTGGAAGAAAAAACGAACGTGCCAACCCAAAAAAATGCAAGATCCTTAAAAAAAGGTTTTCCTTTACTACATTGGGTTTAGCTTAAACCCCCGTCCTTTTTTTTCCCCCTTTTTTTTTTTCATTTTTAAAATTTAGGGGGGTTTGGGTGGCTTCTACTGGCCTGCAGTCACAATCTGCTGAGGACACAGGTCTGTAGCTATAGTGACCACTGCTGGCAGCCTAGCAGGAGAGATCGAACAGGTCTGTAGCTATAGCCACCTGAGGAGCTGATAGAGGCCATAGAAGAGGGGATATCTAAGAAAAAGTAGGATACTGTTAATGGACTCATATTGCCAAGTTGCCTGTTTTTGCAAGATCTTTAACATAAAAAGCAACTCTTGAAGTGAGACAACCCCTTTAAGGGGTGAAAGTGGACAACCCCTTTAAATTCTTCTGTGTCCGGCCTTTATTTCTATGGCCGATTCAGCTGGGATTTATTCCCCTGTTATTCCACTAAAACCAATCATGCGCTGCAGCATTGCTTATGACAACAATCTCGTACTACAGGAGAGTTCTACTTACGCATGCGCAGTTTACAGTCCACGCTTGGGTTCGCTTGTTACGTCACAGTCAAAGTGGGCGGGACTAGAATGTTGGCATCGTGACAGCTGCTGGAGATCGTACCGCAGCGGGCGACTCTGAATGGTCCGGAGGATCGCGATAGTCGGGCTCAGTCCTCTGTGACTTCGGGCTGGGAGCTCGGTTTCTGGTCACTCAGTGCTGATCGCTGAGCTGCAGTTTCGCTATTTATAAGCCTCAGGTTTCTTCTATTACTTTTGGAACCTGTCTCAGCCTTACGATCTACAATCGCAGGGATGGATCACCAGCGATCGGGCGATGAGAGGTCTTGTGACGATAGTAAGTACTTTTGTCACGTTCACTTTTCTGCTGTTCAGTATATGGGGAAGTCTCTGTCCCCGGGACATGCCATGGTGCCAGCTTTTTCTGCAGAGAAGTGCTGAGTTTCACTTCTGGGAACAAACCCTGCAGAGAATGTGGGTTTTTGCAGATAGTGTGACCTGTGTAAATATAAGTTGTAGAATGCATAGAATAGAAGCGATCTGCAGTGATTATCAGTAACAACCTTGTTGGTAAAGGAGGGATTATGGCAGTGCCAGGACAAGGCGTTTTGGTGCCCTAAAAATAGGGTAAATCGGATCCCCACTAAAAATTCATATCCCTGCGCCTGACTTTTTTTTTTTTAATTTCTATTATTTATTTGCTGAGCAGCGGAATTTTCTGAGACTCATAACTTTTTTATGTTTCTGTCTATGGACCTTTGTGAGGACTTACCATTTTCGGATATCTGTGACACTTTGATCACTTTTTTTTTATGTTTTTTTTTTTTTTTTTTTTTTTTTTTTTTTATTTTATCCGATTACCCTGTGGAGGCAAAGGGATCCCAAAATCCCCAAGAATGCAATTTTGGCACAATTTTTTTTTATGGCATTCAGGATTATAAGGTTATATATTAACAGATGGGACTTCTGCAGATGCGGCAGTTGTGATTTTTTTTTCTTGTAAAATAGGGAAAGGGATTGAGAAATTGTAAGAACTAATATATATAGAACATACAGCAGTTCCCCCCCCGACTTACACCGTTCCGACTTACATCTGTCCCCTAGATACAAACGGAGGCTTATGTAGTTCCATGGTCCACAGCAGATAATAGCTGTGGAACAACAAGTTCCGGCATGCCACAGCAGCCCAAGAGGTGAAAATGTTATGAAATCTTCTAAATAGGGGCACAGACAGCAAAATAAATGTAAAAAAAAAAACCTTCCCTGCACTATCCAAAAGTAAAAAAAACAAAACTTTTGTGCTGGAGTTACATTTAATACATATACCTGTTCCAACTTACATACTAATTCAACTTAAGAACAAACATAGACAGTCCCTACCCATGTTCGTAACCTGGGTAACTGCCAGTGAATATATAAAAATATATCCACACACACAGTGGAAACCAGAAGTTTACGATACACTATATAAAAAACACACATGGCATGTTATTCCTCACTATCTGACCTACATCAGAATAAATCTACCCGTTTTAGGTCAATTAGGAACCAAAATTATTTATTTTTGCCAAATGCCAGAGTAATGAGAGAATTTTTAAGGAATTTTTAATACTTTCTTCAAAGTCAAAAGTTTACATAACATTTCATTAGTATTTGGAGCATTGCACTTCAACTGTAAGTACTTGGGTCAGAACAATTGGTATCTTTCCACCAGCTTCTTCACATATATTTGTTAGGAATTTGTCCCATTCCTTCCTCCTGGCAGAACTGGTGGAAAACTGCGCCATGTTTATAGGTCGTCCTTGCTCCACCTGCCTTATTCAGCTTTGCCCATAGAATTTTCAATAGGATTGGAGATCAGGGCTTTGGATGGCCACTCCAAAACATTGACTTGTTATCCTTAAGCCACTTTGTAACCGGTTTGGGCGGTATGCTTCATTGGAGGTCCATTGTCCATTTGGAAGACCCAATGTCCGCCCAACGCAATAACTTCCTGGCTCTCGATGGTTCTTGAGTGTGCATCAGTAATTACTCTCCCACCTTGACCCGCTTCCAATCGGGCTCCCCGTCCCCACCACTCACAGAAACCGCCCTAACCAATCACCCAACGACCCTAGCAACTGCAAAAGCCGTCACGCCACTAACTCTGTCTTCTTCCTCCTAGACCTTCCCTCTGCCTTTGACACTGTCGACCCGTCCATCCTGCTACAGAAACCTCCCTCCCTCAGCATCCTGCGGACTTTGAGGCCGACTCTGGATCTCCTCGTACTCTCACTGATCTGACATTCAGCGATTCTCACTCTTCACTCCCACCTCCTCCTCCTCGCCCTCGACTCTATTTGGAGTCCCTCCATGGGTCAGTCCTGGGCCCACTACTCTTTTCTATTCTTCTAACTCCAACAATAAATATTTCAGGGCTTTTGCTATTGAGAGGGTCACTTTATCAAAAAGAGGAGGTAACTTACGGTACCATCTTAGAGATAGGGAGGCTTTTTGGATGACAATGTTGGACACTATTTCACCTAATGGCTTGAATGTCAGAAATGAAGTTTTATATCATTACTAATCATTACATACATCAATAGGATTTTTTCCATAGGTCAGCATAGGTGGTACCAAAAAACTGATTTCATGGTACAAGCAATATTGCAAACAAGTGGCAGTATTTGGTAGTGTTGTTTATTATTATGATCTCTTTTTAAGCCTTCGCATATACTTGAAACTGGCGCTTTGAGACATTATATTGTAGAACATTAGTAAATTGACATATATTTTTATGTTTTGCTTTTATTACACATATCCTCCCTTAGTCGTGGAGTGCTCCGGATCTGGCTGCACTGTGGGTCCGCTGACTGGTTTCGGCAACTCAGTGTGCCAATTGACTATTGCTGCTTCCATCGTGCTGGATATCTCGCATGTGCGATGTACCAGGCCGTTCCCGATCACGTGATTGTTTGTCATGTGACGGTATCAGCCACATCATACAGGTATTGCCGGAAGTTTCCGACACTGCCGGATGTACCGGACAGCGTTCCAGCACGGAGTCTACTCGAATGACAGGTGTGAGGTCAGTGTAATTACATGTTTGGGCTATATATACCATGTATTAGTAATTAGTCGGTATGCCATGATTAAGGGGTTAGCCCCGAAACACGTCGGCACTATGTCGTTTTGTGCTTGTGCGTCCTTGTCACCATTCTGTTTTTAACTATCTTTTGAATAAAAAACTGGAATTTTTATAATTAGAGTATCTCTTATCCGAATCGCTGGATCACAACTTCTGCTCTATTTACTGGCATTCATATCCGGCATCGGGAGGATCCGTGCGATTTAGGACGTGGAGTGGTGAGCTGGCTACAAACTTTCTTTATCATTTATGTGGCGTGCATTGCCGTGCACACACTCCACAATTTTGTTACTGGTGTAATTTATCAATCATTACCAGTTACTTGGAATATATATCTATTTTACAACATGGCGAATCTTGTGCCTTTAACCAGAATGGAAAAGGCAGCACAAGTTTTTTGATTCTAATGATCCACCTAGCCAACAACATCATGACATGCGCACTATATTTAAGAAATTTGAAAGTCTTCTGTACGTTAGTGCCCCACACATCAAATCTACCTCTACAGTGTTAGCCGCAAAATCCACATCTACAGTTGGTGCTGAAATCTACTCTTGGACTGGGTAATGTTGGTACCTTTTTTTTTTGTCACTCATTACATCATAACATAAACCTTACTATCTAAATGTTACATGGGATTTAAAGGACCCTTAAAGGGGTCGTCCATTATATAAAATAAAAACTCTCAGCAAATCGGGGAGGGGCTAAAATAGAAAAAAAAATCCTTCTAAATCTGTTCTGTTTCAGCTCCTTCCTGCACACATTCACTAGCCCAGAGGTTCCCAACCCTAGTCCTCAAGGCATACCAACAGGTCATGTTTTCTGGCTTTCCTTAGCATTGCACATGAAGTTATAATTGTATCAGTGCCATGCTTGCACAGGTGATATCATTATTGTCAGATGCATTCTGTGGGAGATCCTGAAAACATTACCTGTTGTGTGCCTTGATGACTTGGATTGGGAACACTGCACTAGCACAACTGTGATGAACAGCAATGTACAGCTGATGTCTGTGATTGATATGTGACCATTTGAACAAGTAAACAGCTGGGAGTGGGGGGTAGCCCCATAAGAATTGTGTAGCTAGTATTCATAGAGAGCTGTTTGGTTCTTTTTTTCTGTTTTAGCCCCTACCCAAACTGCTGAGAGGTTTTGTTTTCATATGGACAATTCCTTTAAGAAACCGGCTTCTAAGGCTATCTTCAAATGACAGATTATCTAGCTGACAAAATCCACTTGTAGTTCCAGTACCAGTATGCATAAGAAGCTGGTGGAACTACAAGTTTCAGCATGCAACAGCAGAAAATGAGGTGAAAAGCGAAGAGAAAGAGAGAGAGATATCAAAACGCAACTCGAAAAGCATACAATACGGATCCAAATAAAGTATCATCTGTCGCCGTTTTCGATCCGGCTTTACGGATAGGCGCATTTTCACTCCCCAAAAAACGGATCCGTAAAAATGATCAAATACGTCGTGTGAACAAGCCCTTAGCTTTATTTGTGGTGTTTTTTAAACAGAATTTGCAAGACAACGGCACCAATGAGCAACGATATTTATTTGTTATGAAAATAGAGTTAATAGGATTCCCAGTGGTTTCCATGCAGATTTTGGCACACAGCAACTTCTTAGGGAGAATTCACACATTGCCAGAATTTTTATTGAATAAATTTATTGTGTACAGTCCCATTCCTGATGCAGAAAACGGCCACATTCAGATGTATAGAACTGATTTTAAGACACAGAAATGTCTCCAGTAAATATGTTGCATGTAAATATATACCCTACACTGGTGGACCATCTACAAGAATCCCTGTTTAATTGAAAGGTATGCCGCCCAGTGAAGGAAAATAGTTTCCTAAGGCTATGTCCACACAGTACAAGAAAATGGTCAGATTTTCCTCAGTTTTAGTATTTTGAAATCGCTGAAAATCCGACCATTTTTCCAGCCCATAGACTATTAATTAGAAAAAAATTTAACCTGTAGTCTACACAGCTTTTTTTTTTTTTTTAAAGTTCGTTTTCTGCCGCCGGTGGATTTAGCAACATGTTGTATAATCCGCCAGTGTTTTGTGTTTTGTCGTCGGTTTCCCATACAATCAATTGTATGATTTGACGGCAAAAAAACTCCCACTTTCATTCGGACTTTATTGTCCGACTGCTGTAGTGGATCAGCCTAAGCCATACATTAATACTTCACCTGGGTCTATATGACGGGGAGTTACTCTTATCTAGTGTTCGCCCATAATATAAATATTTCTTTGCTCCATGAGAGCCATGATTAATGTGATCCTATGAGGAACTCCTGTGCATCTGAGGGGGGAAACGCGTCGGGAGACATGGAGTATGGACTTATCAGCTAAGTACCTATTTTGAGCAGCTAAGTATATACCTTATGGCATAATTTGTGGTACTTTCTTCCTTGTACATTTTATCCCTATATACAATTGAGAAGTGGATAAATAGTTTGCTACTGCTTTATGAGGGTATTTTAATGTCTAGCAGTCAGGAATATACTATGTGTATATTTTATTTATACTTTCCCATTGTACCCTCATATGTATAATTATTAGGGTAACTATAGGATTAGACAACGAGGTGATGGGGCCGTCCCTTTCAGGACCGATTACTCTGTCCTTATAGGTAGAACTTTCTAAGGGCATTTGTAAATTACCCAACCAAAGGTAGTTGTTTATTAGTCCCTATTGTTTGTCAGCGCCCATATATGTTATGGTAGATTATTAAATACACCTATGATCCATGCATGGTGTATACCCTATAGTCTTTGGGAAAGTATAATTAGTGATAAGTGGTATTGAGACTTTTTGTATGTAGATTATATATGGCCATTGTGTTTATATTTTAGTGGTTAATATTAAAGGTTACATTTTAGTAGTAAGTGCCCTTCTTAGTTAGTTTTTCTTCTGTGATTAATTGAATATTTGTGCTGTTAATTCTAACCACTGGAAGAAAGAGGGATTTGTTACTAATACTTAAATGTAAGGCAAGTTCACACTGCTATTTGCGTGGTCTTAATAGCGCCATGGTGACAGGGGCGGTAGCGGGGGGCCCTGGCACCCTCACCATCCCATAGACTGTCAGTTACTAGCGGCGCATATACGCCGCTAGTAAATACCATGTCACTTATCTCCCCCCCGCGGCGGATTCGCCGAGGCGGGGTAGGAGAATGTAATCCGAAGTTCACTAAGAGAACTTGTGGATAACCGTAATGCCTGGAACGTATTCCAACCGAGTAAGTTCGTCGCAGATACAGTGGCGAAATTACGGTACTGCATACGCCCCATTTTAAGCCGTGTGAACATAGCCTAAGCCATAACTGAAATATTCTCCTTTCGCAAACCTCCCTCTATGTCATTAAGGCCTCGTTCACACGGCTTATTTGGGCACGGATTAGCGCAGAGAACTCCGCACCGACTAAGGCGCTGAGCAGTACGGCGCCAATCCGACCCTGTCATTACGGTAATCCACTGCTCTCATCAGAGAACAGAGGATTCCGTCGCTCCCTCCCGCTCCTGCGAATTCTCCGGGCGGGGAGACAGTGACATGCACATTACCTGTGCGCAAAACCGCCGAGGAACATGCAAGTCTATGGGGCCGGGGAGCGCGCCCCCGCCAGCGCTCCGGCCCCGCCCCCGTTTCCCGCCCCATATCACGGCGGATATTGTTGAGCTCAATATAACGGGCCACATATCCTTCGGGAAAAAGCCCGTTTGAACACGGCCTAAGGGTATGTTCCCACGGCTGATTGTATCAAAATCGCATATGAAAATCACCTTCAAAACGCCTTTTCAGATGAGGTTTTGGACACTGTTTTCTTTCTGAAATACCAGTACAGATTAATAGCCAGGGCAAAACCCGTGCAAAAAAACAGATCTAAAAACCAACTAATTTTTGGGCGAGGTTTTAGAAAAAGCTTCATGAATTGACATGACACTTTATTTCAGAGGTAAAAAAAAAACGAACCTCCACAGTCGGAAAATACGCAGAAAAACCTTGTTGTGTTACAACACTGTCTTACATAGAAATCAATAAAAATGAACCGGGGGCATTTTTAAGGCGGCGAAAACAGCGTCAAAATCAGTAGTGTGAACTTACCCTACCAGAAATTTTAGCTAAGTGTGTTAAGTATATGCTGACCAGCGCATACTTCTAAAACGCTGACAGCCGTCTCACATTGACTTTTACTCTCCGTGCCGAGAAGAAGTGACATGTCATTTCTTTTCCCAGACGCGTATTGTACATCAGGGAAAAGGTTGGGTATTTATAGCTCTCAATTAGAGCTATGTATTACCGTAATTGCGGGACGTACTTGGGGTGTATTACAGCTCAATTACGCTCTGAAATACGCTGTGCAAATTATGAACATGCTCTAAGGGTTTGTGCACACGGCGGGCCGAATATGTTTGTACCATACGGTAAAAAGTGTGGTACGTATTTGGATACGTTTTCTTTTGGATTGCAAAAACGTATCGTGTTGTTTCTATTGGCATTTAAATGCTTAAAACCGGATCAAGAAGTTACCAGTCACATTTTGTTCAGATCTGTTACAACGCAATCCAGTATACTAATTAACAAACCAATCGCAAACGCGGCGATACGAGTATTTTTTTTTAATCTTTTAAAAAAACACTAGCATAAATTAAAACGAGAGTGGCAGACAATGTTGCATACGTCTTTAGGGTATGTATTTTTGGTACATAATATTTGACCAAATACGAACATTTACAAACTCCTGTGATGGAGCAACTCATAAGGTTCAGTTCACACGGCATCTTTGGGATTGCATATCGCCACTTATAGGATAGCGTACAGCCTCCTAATACGAGCGAAAATGCCGTCCCCAAATCATTACGGTAATCCACATTCTTCTTAGAGAATTATGATTACGCCTCCCCTCTCCCCGCTCGTACAATAAAAAAAATTGGGAAAACGTAATGTACGAGCGGGGAGAAAATGACATGTTCATATATTCACTCTGCGCTTATATGACAGTCTATGGGCCGTGTGCTGCCGCCCCACACACCCCCACAATCCCCCCCACCTCACAAACTGCAGGTGTAGCGATGCTAGCTCCCGAACGACCCCGGCTAATTGCGTGGACGAACGGTACACCCCGTGAAAATAAGCCAGTGTAGAACTAACCCAAAGAGACTTTTATTCATTTCAAGGAACTTGTCCATCTAAAAAATTCTGTTGTCGAATCTGCCATGGATTTTCCGCTTGTACAATGTTCCACATATAATATTAATTGGTTCTAGGCAGCCATTGTATGTGGAAACCATAACTCTATGGAAAACTGTAAATTACTGTAATAAGTCCCAAAATTTCACCAAGATAATGCAAAATAAGGAATGAAAAAAGTTGCGCTTATCCAGGTAAAGCAAGTCCTTACATATTAGTCATCGGCGGCTGAAAGCTGGAAATCACTTTCTGTTTACAGGACAGTAGCTTTTTTGGGTCACAAGGTATACACAAGGTACCAGAAAAAGAGAAAATGGGTCCATCACCTGGTACCCTAGGAGCCGCTCATCCTGGCACATGTAAGAGCGGTAAAGAACATGTAGGACCGCACTGTACTGTAGAGAGGTGCTACTAGACCGCCAATTACTGCATGCAGTTTACTAATACATAGTTTTACAATATAAATGGATAATGAAAATTGGCCCGATCAGTGTTTGACTAGGGCTACAAAGCATAGGACAAAAACCATCGGAAAGCCGACAGCGTTTTGTCTGATGCACGACCGCAGTTTGTCACGTTTTGCGCAAAAAACATGGTCGGTTTTAGCTTTTTTTTCTGTTGGGCCGTACAATTGAATATATGGGAAACCGACAAAAAACGCAAGATGTCGGCGGTTTTTACAACATGCCCAAAACCCCCGGCGAAAAAGGGATCTGAAAAAATGTTTGCAGGCGTTTTTTGTATTAAAGTCTATGGGCATGCAAAGCGGTTGGATTTTCACAATACTAAAACCGCCGAAAATCCGACGGTTTTCATGTGCTGTGTAGACATAGCCTTTGGGACATTGTATGTTGAACCTGCACTCAGCACACAATGTCCCAGGAAAAAAAACAGAAAAAAATTGTATTTTTAGCCAATGTACTTGAGGGCCCACTGATACTTGAATTGGTCGGGGGATTGGGCTTTCCCATGCTTTTCTATTCCACAAAGAAACTGATCATGGAATAAAGTCACAATTTGTTTATGTCATTAATCTCGGGGAAAAAATCTAGTCACTGTATAAATCGGTGAAGTGGGGAATCCAAACAGCTGTTGAAATAGTGGTGTTTCACTGCTGCCTGTGGAGAGCCTGAGTTAGAGGGCTTCAGTCGCCCTGGTGTAACCCGTTATCACAGTGTCTGGATAGGAACAGTAGCAGCTGGCTGTTTCTTTCACCAGCGTAATTAAAGGAAAAATAGATGGGGGGGGGCCCCCTGTATTGATCACCCCCATCCAATAACACAATGCAACCCAAAGACGCACCCCGGTTTGGTTTTTTGATCTATTACATCTGTAGGGTGTAAAAGGGGAAAAAAAATTGTACACCCTTTTATTGAAAATTTATTGAGTGCGACTATTAGTCAAGTATCCAAACTCAAAAATCACTGCGTTGGTAACAAATTAAAGGGACAGAGCTTTATTTCTACGTAAAAGGGAATTGTTTTTTTGCATTTTCCACTTTCCCAATTCCTAGTTCACTAATTTCATATATATACACACACAGTATCTCACTGTTACAAATAATACACCCCGATTTTTTTAAATATTTTTTTTACACCTTTCTTGAACAAAATGAAATAGAAACTTTTATCAATGTAAAGTAGTCAGTGTACGGGGTTTTTTATAATTAAAATTTTGGGGGTTCCCTCAAATAGCCATCACACAGTAGTCGCTTTTGGGGATGGTTTGGGGGCTTATCAAGTTTGGAAACTGCCCCGCAGCCCCGAAAGGGTGGGGACCATCTTGCTTTATTTCACAGTAATTTTTGGATTTTGGGTTTCCTCAAGAACTGTAGCTCCATAGCTGGCAACATCAGCAGCCCCAAACCTACACTCCCCCACCCTGTTGTGTAGGCAAGACACACTGGTCTTTGAACTCCTCACCTTGGCTGCCGCCCCCCACACACTTGAAATCTAAACCAAATAATTTATCTTTGGCTCTTTTACCACAGGGCAGATTTCCCGTAATCCATGTCCTTGTCTTCAGCAAACTTGCTGGCTTTCTTGTGCATCATCTTTAGAAGAGACTTCCTTAAGGGATGACAGCCATGCAGATCAATTTGCTCTTTAAAATCACAGAACACTTTATATGTGTACAACATTATACTTTAGACTTGTTTTCTATGAGCATTTTCCCTTCCAGTAGCTTGTAAGTTTTATCCAACGGGGAACGAAAGAAAAGGAAAAAACCCGTCCGGTTGGAGGAAACAAAAGACTGTGGAATGCCAAAAACCATTAGTCCGGCTTAGGACCCAACATGTGCGTTTTTGTGTACATTAAAGTCTTTTGTCGTAACAAGAAAGTGTAACGGTAGGCTTATCGTAATGGCAGACCCACTGGATCACCGCAAGCGTTGGTATAAGCCATGCCAGGGAGCAGTAGGTCTGGTATTTACTAGAGCCCGCCACAAGGCAGATTGGGCTTGCGGCGGCAGAACACTACCAGGTTGCTACCCCTGATACGACTTGCTTGCGGTGGCAGCCAAAGTGTAGTGTGGTACAAAATCATGAAGCAAACTCGTAGTCGCAGACAGGCAGCAAGTTCAGGACAGACGAAACTGGTACACGGAGATTACAGGAACAACTTTTGGAACGCTTTCTCGCATAGGCTAGGGCACTTTGTATTCAGTGGGGAAGTCAGAGGCAGGCTGGGTAATATAGGACCAGCGCCCAGCATTTATCCAATTACCAGTGCACTGACCTGTAGAAGAGTGAGGAGAGTTAATGGGGTTTAGCGTTTGAGCTGCTCGTGCTGTCTGGCTAATTTTCTCAGATTGGAGTTTGAAATTGCCAGGGCGTGTTCTTCTCTCAGCAGGCGTGTTCTACCTCGCCCAACGAGGCGTGTCTGCCCTCACTGAAGACTGTGACATTTCATCATTTTGTGGGAAGCAGGGGATGAGAGGGTTGTCGTGGATATAACAGCTTCATGTAGCCTTCCTGAATGCTTATGTCTGCAGCCTTGAGGCTCCACAAGCTGCAGCAAGCACCTTTTTATATCTCTTAGTTTACAAACACTGAAAGCCAGCAGCTTTAAATTTATGTTCTAGTGGTTTTCAACCTCAAGTTGCTACTGACACAGGCAAAGACACTTTACTCAACTACAAGGACAAATGTTCAGCTTCAAGTAAGCCTTGTTGCTGTCAGTGATATGAGTGAAACAGTGGGGGGGGGGGGAAGACACATAGCTTTGAGGAAGAACCTGCTCAACCTGTAAAACTGACTTGGGTGATGGTGTAGCGCGTAGAGTGTTGGCTTTACAACGAAGGGGTTTGGAAGTTCTAGTCCCCTCACAGGGTTTATATTTCACCCCCCCCCCTGAAATTCTACACATATGTAGAGAGACCTAATAACTATATATGTCAATCCTCTATATACATATACATAGCTCCCCTATTTCAGTCGCACCCTGAGAGTATATGCATTGCTATCACTTATGTTGGAAGTGCTTGGTGTGGACTGTGAGGATGAGGACCACTATATAGAGGGAGGCTTTCTCGTGTGTGTGTGTAAATATATAAAATTATAGATGTCTACACATTATTTTCATATATCTACATATGTGTACTATTATAAAAGAAAAAAAAAAAAAAAAAAAAAACAGTGGGGGACTTGAACTCCCAAACTCTGGCTTGCCAAGTTTCATTAACCTATTCACTGATACTTATACAAAGTTGTTCATTACAGACAACATTTTGAATCCTATGATTTATACAATAAGATGATGATGTCATAAGGAGGCGGGGCTTGCATTCGATCTGAGGAAACAGAACACCTTCTTTTCGCAAAGTCAAACTGAACATGTGAGGAGGTGAAGCCAACCTCTGGCAAAAGCCTGTAAAAGGCAGAAATTGCCCAGGGTCATCACATAGAGGCTGAGATTACATAGAAGCCAGCAGACTTGGTTTCACTTATCGATTTTACAGGTCAGAAGGGGAGTAAACACAGAGGTGCAGGCAGCCAATCACAGTGGCAGGGGGCAGGCCCATGAGTTTCCTGTCTAGGGGCATATCCCAACAGGCTGAATGAAATGTTCAGCCATCCATCACAGTGCAGGGGGCGTGTCTAGGGCAAAGGAATCGACCCGGGGGCGTTCGACCAGCAACAGCAGAATATAGATGACAGATTTACAGCGGAAGGCTGGATATCTGTAAACCAGTGACAGAGGTAATTGCAAACCCCAATATTACAAAAGTGCTGATTATTACTGTCCCCATATCTGAGACATGATCTTTGTAACGATAAAACCCCTTTAAGTCACAGGTGCCAGGAACGGGATCGTGAGTGCGTCCGCGACCCGACATGTGGGTCGTGGCGCCTTTTGCCGATATGCCGGGACACTGGTGCACCTGCGGCTCTGGATAACAGCTGCAGGAATACCTGCGACTGAAAACTTGATGGGATTATCCTGATTTGGAAGAAATATCATCCATTTCAAGCTATGTCTAATGCCTCTCATCTAGCCAGCCACTGTTCTACTCTGCACTGATGAGGAGCAAGCAACTCAAAACAGCTGTGTGTAGGTGCATAGCAACAACCTCATCTGATCTAGTAAGCAAAAGAAGACGAAATTCGTAACACCAACTTCACATCGACAAACTTCTTTCATGAATGGAAGTATACTAAGGGTATGTTCACACAGTTGATTTGCAGCACTGAAAATTTTCAGATCCTGGGGTACATTTTTTTTAAAATCTTGTGGACTGAAAGGGCATGTTCACATGGCTTATTACGGCGCACACAGATATGTGCCACTATACGCTTTTGCTAGTGCTGTTGAAAGTCCTCACTTGGAAGTGCGTATTTTCAATGTGAGACAAAATTCTGTCTCCTATACATTTCTATTTATGCGCCAAGAAATATGATCGTACAATCATCGTCGTCTGAACAACAACAATGATTTTGCACGGCACTCAATGAGTGCTGGACTTGTAAGTGATCTAACTCTATTTATGGAGCGAACCTTGGCATAAATACGCATCAAAGTACGCTCCACAAATACGATGTGTGAACATACCCAAAAGGTTCAGGTCCCAAGGAAAAATCCTTACAGCCAGTGAAGAACGTCAGTGCTCTAGGTGTTATCTGCAAATATGGTATCCTCTGCAGGCCTAAGGCGAGAAGGCATAAAGAGAAGGTACTATCACACTTACCTGCCTCTCTCCCAATGGCTCTTTTCCCAGTCTCTGCCCTCATGTGTCCTCCAGCCTAAGATTATGGTGTCCTGATTGCTGATGCTACCTGCTGTCTATAAAATTTGCAACTGCCTCTAGTGCTTCTCGCTTTTATAAATGCTAATAAAGTATTGCATTCCATCATTCCTTAATTTATCAAGAAAGTTTTAGGTACTTTAAAATGTGTAACGTTTATTTGTTGTTACTGACCCAGCATGCTACCCGTTTGTATCTGTCTGCCTACCATCTACTTCGACCTTTTGGACTGTCTACCATTTTGAGAGAATTTTGCCTGCCCTGACCTTTTGGACTGTCTACCATTTTGCAAGAACTCCACCTGCCCTGATGTCATCCTCACTGACTACTCTTCACATGTTCTATTTTGGAAGACGTGCTCGCACAAGTATATCTGTTGTCGCAGCCATTTGTAAGATGGGGGCTATATACTCTATAGTGGCGAAGGCTATGGGATCCATGCAGAAAGTCCAGTTCCCAGTGTAGAGGTTTAAAGTTGAATACCTGGAAATCCCTCAGACTCTGCTTCTCATTTTACCCCAAAACAAGTCCACTTTAACCCAATGAACTCGCACCCCTTCAAGTTAAGTCTTGTTCTCACTTTAAATGTGAGTGATTGAGTTGGCCTTTGCTTTTTGATGTTGTCCAAGAGCAGCGCAGTTGCTATTAGTGTCCTTTGTAATCCTGTTCTAATGATCGAGGGGGACAAGGTTGAGTGGATCTAGATACATTTTGCTTGTCTTCTGTCTGGACAAAGAGAGGGAAGGGAAATACCAAATTTTTACCAATTACTATTTTCTCTTACTTTAAAATGTATTTTTCAGACCAATACATTAACGTTTAGATCATCTGATTGTCCACAGTATAATGAAATGAAAGCTCCCATGTTACAATAAGAGTTATCACATAATATAAATGGTAAGATTTAGCAATAGGGTCTTTGCAATGTGTCGTAAAGTGACTATGGGAATGAAGTAGATTGTGAAGCGCTACACATTATATTACAGTGATCCCTCAGATTACATTGGAAATCAGGATACTTTATTTTCAGCATGTAATGTTCGTTCCTGGGACATTGTATCTTGAAACCAGACTCAACATAAAATTCCCAGACACTGCTGATCTGTGGCACATGGAATTGACTGTAAGATCCAACCAATTATAAACATTTTACTTGTAAACCATCTGTATTAGTGAAGTACATGCAGTACAGTGCGGTATGACATATTCTGTAATGCTCTTTACATGTACCAGGATGAGCGGCTCTTTTGGGCACCAGGTGAGGACCCATTTTCTTTTTTTCGGGTACATTGTGTATAAAGTACATGACCTAAATAAGCTCATGTCCACAGAATAGAAAGGGATTTCCAACTTCTAGCAGCTCTTTCTGGTGTTATAGCTAAAGACTTGGTTTATCTGGATCATTTATTTGGAAAATTTTCTTTTAATCTTTATTTTGCATTATGTTGGGTTGATATTTTTGGGGCTATGGAACCAATTACCAGTTTTCCATAGAGTTCTAGTCTCAATATAGATTGGTTTCAATCGGCAATGGTTGTCTCGGAACCAATTACTATTGTATGTTGAAGGACCAGTGTGGTTTTTCAACATACAAGGAAAACCTTTCCAACCTAGGCCAGATTTGGCTGTGATGGATTCTTATTTTCTTTATTTTCTGTATATTGCTTTTAAATCTCTTCTGTACATATATTACTCTTGGAAGAAAAAACATTTATGACTTGGACAAAATCTTCAGATAAAGAAATGTGTCCTTATCTACTAAGATTCAACTTGAACAAATTATAATATTTTCATTAATGGTTCATGATTGCGAAGGTTGGACAGTAAGGAAACAAGACAGGAAGAAAATTGATCCCAATAAATGATGGTGCTGGAGAATAGTCCTACATGTGCTATGGACTGCCAACGAGAAAGAGGAAGACCAGCAATGTCATGATCGTGCCCGACAGACCCCCAACTTTGAGCTCAGGTCGCTGGCCACGGCCGTTGCGGGACCGTAGCCTGGTTTTTTCTGATGTTTGGATTTGTATTCACTAGTGTGAAATTGTGTCTTCCTCCCCTGTTGTAATTGATTCCTGGCAACGCCTGTGGCCAGGAATCCTCCAGCACCCTTTTTCTGTTAACCTGTGTTTTCTCTTGATTGACTAGTCTTGTTTCCCTTATCTGGGTCTGTAATATACATTCTGTTCTTTATACCATCACCTCTGTTCCTGTGTTCACTATTTCCCTATTTTAAAGGGGTTTTAGCCACCATGTAATGTTGACGTGGGAACGCCTCGCCAATATATGGGTATGTTAAATGCACTTGTTCTATATATATGTGATTAATAAAACAAGTATAGAAAACTATCTGTGAAGTGCTATAAAGCATTTCTCCAAGTCCAACTTTGGTTTACCTCAATTGCGTTCACCTAGTATAGAACCCAGGAGCATGAAGGACAGGCGCTTGACCCGGGGGAACTCACCTTCTTACTCTGATTGACTAGGCAGGAATGACGATGGTCTTTTAAGGCACCGGGCTATGCATTTATGGGTTTTCCCTTGTGTAATCTGTGAACTAACTAGCTGTTTGTGTTTTTTTCGATACCTTGCATGTTTAGTGATGGCATAGTGAATCTCTGAAGCGTGCTTTCTCTTGCTGGCGAATGTTTTTCTTTTGGTGTTAGTATTTGGTATTAATGATTGTATCAATTGGGATTGAGTTGATTATTTAAGATTCTACACTGTGAATCGTCACGTCGATCTCCATTCTATGCAGGTGCTACTGTGCCTAATGGCAGGTGTCCCCCCCCCCCCCCCCCGTTTCTCCCGTGTGCGTCTCTTGTGCAGCTCCCCGCGTGATTTGTTTACATTTACCTATAGCTTCTTAGTCCAGACTAAGGTTATATCCTGACAGGCCCGTCTGAGGCTCTGTCCTCCTGGGCTGTATTGAATCCCACTGTTGTACTGTTTAATAGTTCACTTACAGTTTTGTAGACGCTCCCCTTGATTCCTCACTCCCCACTCCCCTCTCCCTCTCTCCACTGCAGCTTCATGACTCAGCGTGATTTGTTGACATTTTGCTCTCTTGCTGAAGGAGGTCAGTACTTGGTCTGTGCAAATACCCTTTTAAGGATGCCTTTACCTGTCACCTGTGCTGCTATATTGGTTCCTATACCATGTAAGTTCGCTCTTTACTCTATTTTTTGACTTTTCTGTGCTTTTGTGAATCTGCTTGGATCCCGGTTATTCTTTGTCTCACGACTTTTTCCTGCGCTGTCCGTTTGTTGCTACAAAATGTAATTAAGGCTGTGCCATCTAAAAATATACTTTGAAAATACGCTCAAGCATAGGTGCCACCTGAAAAGCAATAGCCATAACATCTAATACAAATGTAACAGTGGCACACTAAAAAACCGAAATGAGACATAAAAGGTATATAGGAAATATTGGAAGAATGCATTATGCTAAGGAAAATATGAAAACCTGGGGACTCTTAGTTTACAGTTTTGATTCAAAGATTGTATTATAGGCTACCTCCACACACAACGTCAAGGGGAGGTGAAGCTTTTACAATGTCTTTAGATCAAAGAACTGTTAAAACTAGAGTCACAGGTTTTTCATATTTTCCTTAGCAGTAATGCATGTTCCAAGTATTCCTATTTTCCTTTATGTCTCATTTCGTTTTTAGTGTGCCACTGTTATTTGTATTAGATGTCCGTTTGTTGCTAGCTTGGCCTGCCCGACTACGCTTGCTTGTTCTGTGTTTGTCTGTCTGTGTTCTCACTTGGCTCAGTGCAGTTGTATCAGTATCTGTTTGGGCCTACTGTTAAGGTTCGGGCTCTCCCAAAAGGCAGAGACAGAGGCTGGGACTCCAGTGTCAGGGCCTCACTTGTCTGTGTCTCTGTGTGTGTGTCTGACAGTTCCCTGACAAGCAATGAGTTGAATTACAAAGTGAACCTCATCTTAACGACCGCGCACCGTCTTTTGACGGCGGGCCGGTGCGGGTCGTTCGTCTGCAGCGACGTCTTTGACGTCGCTGCAGACATCGGGTTTGCGCGCCCCGGTGCCGCAGCTTGCGGCTGGGATCGGAGGCTGAAACCTACCACAGCCACGCGATTACCTGAGCATGTCCTGCAGGCATACGGGCGAGCGGGGGAAACACCTTCACGCAAAACCGATGCTTTAACCCTTGATTGCGGCGGTGGTTACCATCAGCGCATCAAAGGGATGTCCCATGCTTCTGTCGGGTGATTCGGTAACACCCGGATGACCCGACAGAGCCCGGGGAACGGGCTGCACAGTCCAGCTATGGGGACCTTGCGTGGAACCAGAGTTTGTCTGTGTTTGATGCCAGTGAATTAGGACGCACTGTGTGCTGTCCTAATCCACTGCCTGTGTTCATGACTGACACAGATTAGCATGATTAGCATATATGAATATGTTAATACATTACTAAGTGTAAAAAATTTTTTTTTAAAAAAAATGTTAAACAGTTCTCCCCCTTCATGGGAGTTAAAAAAAAAAAGTACAAAAAAAAACATAAAAAGTGTAAATAAAAAAGGATAAAAAAAAAAATAATAAAAATAAAAATAAATATTTAATAAAAATATTTGTCATAAATTACACGCACAAAAAAACCTACACATATTTGGTTATCCAACACGACCGTAATAACCTGTAGAATTAATCTAACAAGTTATTAAGTGTGAAAGTGTTAATGGTGTAAAAAAAAAAAAATGAAAAGAAAACAAAAAAATTTTTGGAATAAATAAAAAAAAAAATACTGCCTCATTATTTATAGATGCTGTACTTAAACTATTCCCTTATAAAGTACCAACTTGTTTGAATGAGAAAACGAGGCCTCATCCAACTGCGTCATTGAAAAAATAAAAAGTTACAACTGTGAAACGCGATGGAGGCCAAACTAAAAAATGTTCTGGTCATTAACTACTTTTCAGGCGTTCGGCTTAAGGGGTTAAAGATGTGGAGGCCGACTAACTAAAAACTGAACACAGTTCAGAACAACTATACACAGAGTCCCCATGAGTTGAAATCAACTCAACAGCACTTGCTTGTCATCATATTTTATATACATCTTAGCCTTTTTCTTGAGAGGAAGACAAACCGAGAAGATAATTTTTCTACTATAGTTTTGGGCGGTCATGTCAAAGAGGCGTCACTACATTTGTATTCTTAGCTTTCCTTTGTGAATACTTTGCCTTGATTATTGTTTATTTCCCAGTGGCCTTTGCTTCAACACAGCAGTCTATGTGTAGCTTAATTGATAGTAGAAGTTTTTATTTTATGGCACTGTAGTCAGCCACCCAGGGTAAGGTGAGATAAGGTTTATTTTCATACTATTACCTTTATGATCCCATTTACGGGTCTGTTCAGTCACCCTCTTCTGTCATGTAACTGGCACTTCAAGGTCTTATTTGTGCCCCAGAAGGCACTTTTTTTGTTAGTTTTAGAAACTGCCTCTACCTGAGCTTCATAGGAATGAATACAGAAAGTGAGTGCACCCCTCCCCCAGCCAAATTTACAAAAGCCCTGGTAACCACATAGCACTATCATCGGAACCAGAAGGACACCAGTATAAAAATTAACCTTATTATACTTCACCTAAAGC
Source organism: Phyllomedusa bahiana (assembly GCA_025379985.1). Lineage (NCBI taxonomy): Eukaryota > Metazoa > Chordata > Amphibia > Anura > Hylidae > Phyllomedusa > Phyllomedusa bahiana. Next base: position 24,207 of record JAODAL010022574.1, read on the forward strand.
AACTAACCGGCCAAATGCCCAAAAATGTGGTGGTAGTGCTTCTTTAAGTTGTTATTCAGTACACTGTTTCCCCGAAAATAAGACACCCCCGAAAATAAGACATAGTGCATTTTGTTTTATGCAATTCAGAGTTTGGCTGCTTATGCTGATGTTTGTGATGAAATCACTAAAGCTATATTAATAGACTTGTGATTATGTTGTTAACATATAATTGTTGAATTCTTTGTGTCTTATAAAGATAAAGACATCCCCTAAAAATAAGTCTTAGCTTGTCTTTAGGAGCAAAAATTAATATAAGAAACTGTCTTACACGGGTAGCACCGAGCATTGGAAAATACCCTCCTGTATTTTTTAGGCTGATCAGTCACGTTGCCCTGAATTCTTCAGTTGGGTAACAGGTTTTTCCTAGTAATGGTTATGACAGTGTGATTTCTAAATATGCCACATTCATAGAATGGGAAGTTGCATGACCTCGGCTTACACTTAGTTCAACTTTTTTTGCTCTTTCACATAATAAACCCCCTGCCCGTCATTATACAGTGGATTTCTAATGGACATATGTATAAGATGTCCACCATAAAGTTCATTATTCCCTGATGCTGTAGGAAAGGACTTGTGGGCTGTAGGTCTTCAAGTCATTCTTTGTTACAGTCCTGTTGCCAAGAGTTGTTATTTTAAACCTTGATGGCTATCATGTACATTATGTGAAAGTAGCACTTTAAAAATGACATTAGCACTGTTTGTAGGGAAGTGAGAGGACAGCAAGGGTCAAGCAGTCAGTGTGCAGGGAAGAAGAAGATCTGTGATCATCCTCTTGTCTCTGCATGACCTCTGATGACGCCATGTGTGTGTGTTTGTGGGGTGTTGGCGCTATTGTGATGGACTTTTGTTCATGTTATCACAGTCTTTGTCAATAGAAAGCAAATATGCTTTTTTATTACTGGACGTTTTTATCTTCCCAGAAAAGGCGTAAGAAGACGAGTACTTTGTCAGCTACCTGCCTAATTAGGTTGATTGTGAACTCCATAACTCAGACATTTTGACACCTCTGTGTTTTTTACAGCAATACACCCCAAAATGGTACTAATGAATACCACCAGTTGCCCCACAAACAAGCCGTCGTGTAGTTCTGTCAAAATTAAAATTGCTATGGGTTCTGGGATGCAGCAACAAAAATTTATATTACTTTGTAAAATACAATAAAAAATAGTGAGCATAAAAAGAAAAAACATAAAATCGTAAGAACCTGCAGAATATTTTTCAATTGACACTTATAGCTCACGGGGAACACTGCAAATATAAGTCCCTAAAAGCAATGGCTCAATTGCAGTTTTGTACCCATTTTCCCTCCCCCAAAAAATAAAAGTTATTCAATACATTGTGTGCCCCAACTGGTTCCAATGAGGACTTTAGCTTGTCCTATAGAATAAAATTAATTGCAGCTGACACCCTCCATCAATGGCCAGGATCGAAAATAACTCTGTTCCCAGCTGTTTATCTATATAGATGCTGCAGACAAAAGAGGATCACCCCATTAACACCTCTGCAATGCGATCCAAAAATGCTATTGGGTTTTCATGCCAGCAAAGAAGCCCCAGTTCTGGCTTCATTGTATACCCATTAACGTATAGAATGCCTGTCAGCATCATGCTGATAATACATGGTGCTTCACTGAAAGCTAAGGGTGTCCAACTCATTTTCCCCAGGAGCCACATCAACATTATGGTTGCCCTCAAAAGGCTGTGGTGTAGTATGTGGTCAGGATAGTTTAATAAGCAACCTTTTTCCCCGTTTTAGCACCAAACTTTCTACCTTGGAGAGTGGCTAGGATGCCAAGGTAGGGCGGTCAGAGCTGTGCCACCATCTGTGAGTTGCAGAGCAGTGTGTAGGTGCTCTGAAACAAAGCTCTAGCAAGCTCTAGCTGTTTCCCTGAGGAAGGTGAAGAGCCGGTCCTTCTGCATTTATACCTTGCCCATCCCTGCTCCCTCTGTCTAAGCACTCGTCTGCTACATGATGAATGGGCTGGATTTGGCCCCGGGCCTTGAGTTTGACACTTGCTGTAAGCTGTCAAAGTTCCTTTGTGTGACTAATAAAAAAAAAAGTGTAGAAAACGTGTATTTGGAAACAAGTATTCAAAGCAAAAAATCAGTAACATTTTTTCTAATTTATTTATTTATTTATTTTTTTAAACTACATGTATTTGGTATCGCCATATCTGTAAGCACCCAAAGTATAAAATGATCACAATATTTATTGTGCATGGATAAAACAATCCATATGTTCTACATGTGGATAAATATTTCCACAGTGGTACCAATAAGAACACATAAAACAGGCCCTCAAACAGCATTATCGGCAGAAAAATAAAAATATTCTGGGTTTTGATTTGTGCTAAAACAAACAAATAGTGTGTGGTATTTCCGGAAGCCATGTTACCAGTATACACAAGATACTGAAGAAACAGGGTGGATATGAGGACCTGGGGAGACAGGTACCTACCTAAGGCAACATCTATGTAACTTGGCACCTACACACCAGTTCTAAATTGATATAGAGGAGTGTAGTATACAGCAGCATGTATGAAAGTGTTATGCGCCAAAGTTTGTATGGCACTTTCACACCAAGCTTTGGCACGTTCAAAAGTTTAATGTCTAAAGCAGACTGTGCTAAGTTTGGGTGTATGACAGTCCCTACATCTATAGAACAGTGCTGCAACATTTGCGCCCAAACAATGTGTCAAAACTTTGAGATTCTCAGTTCACATATTTTGATCAAAAGATGTTTAAGCTGCCCATGACTTTCAACGTGATCTCAAATAGAGCAGTCCTACACTATCTTTTACCTCTCAATAGAGCCTCCAGGCCTCTCACTGGGTCAACAGACCTCCTTTATCCAGAGAGAAAAAAATAAAAAAAAAAACCACCTTGCAGGCTCACTTCTTATGACAGCCTGTGAGAGTGGGCGGGTGCAGAAAGCCAAAATGGAGGCACCCTTTCCTCCCCATATAGGTTAAAATCAATATACACCAAATATAACGTATGGTTCTGCACAAAAAACATTTCTGAAAAAACAATGTGTCAGGCACTATAATCTGGTCTCTTCTATCACTTCTTAGTGCAGTTGGGTGGAGGGCTTGTATCTGCTGCCCTTGAGGGTAAATAAAAGGCTTGTTGTATATTCTACATATTTTGTATTTCTATGTATGTGCTGTATTATACAATTATGACAAGGAATGCAGATTTAGGTGTAAAGCACTTAGGGCAACATATATGAATGGGGCCGTGTCAGTTTTCTGGCAGACTTTGAGGCAAAAAACTGTCGTAACCTTGTCCGACAGATGTATGAATAGTCAAACGCCAAAACTTGGTGCAGTCTGCACTAGACACAACACTTTTGAATGTGCCGAAGTTCGCACCATGGCTGAGACAAAGTTTGGTGCTTAACACTCTATGCGGCAAAATGTTTGACGCATAACATTCTATGCACCAATGTTTGCCTCTTAACAGTCTTTCATACATACTATCGTATTCTACACTCCTCTATATCGAATTATAAATGGTGTGTTGGTGCCAAGTTTCATACGTTTCGCCCTTAGGTCGTGTTCACACGGCTTATTCAAGCCGTAATTGCTGCCCGCCGGCCCCATAACTTTTATTATCCACGGCGCGTATTGCGCCTGGATAATGTGCAGGTGACTTTCTCCCCACCCGGCGGATTCGCCGAGCGGGGAGGAGCGACGGGAAACACTGTTTCTATGAGAAAATGTGGATTTACGTAATTACTGCGACGGATTGGAGCCATACTGCAGCGCAAATCCGGCGCGCAGTACGGCGCCAATCCTTGGCGAAATAAGCCGTGTGAATGGCCCCTTAGTCTTGTATCTTCCTGCACCATAACTACTGATACTTCACTGCAAAGATGAGCAATTGTATTGTTCAGTGAGCCAAATTCTTATGAATAATTAAATTTATTCTACAGAATTTTGGGTGACATCTATGAATTCACCTTCGCCATATATTTGCCATATATTGCCAGTTCTATAGGTGTATGAACAGGCGTACAGCCAAACTTGGCGCATTGTGCGCCTGACAACAACTATTAATGCACCAAAGTTTGGTGCGAAAATGCCGTACAAAGTTTGGCACATAACACTCAAAATTGCGGCATAAAGTAGTGTTATGCGCCAAACTTTGTATGGCGTATAACACGTTCATTAATACTGTCATGTTTAAAACTGGAGTGTCGGGGACAAGTTACAAAAATGGCGCATGTGAATTTATAAATGGCGCCCTTAGATCCCCTTTTCTGCCATATAGTTTAATTAGAAGATTACTACATAAGCATTATTTAAACCAGATTGCAATGGTAAACCTTATGATTTCAATGCTCAAAACCTCAAACCCTAAAGTCAATGCTCATCCAGATTTGAATCCTTTTGTGATGTCCATGTGATCCCTGTCATTTTAGGCCCAAAGCTTCAACCGTTTCTCCAGGCAGCTAGGGGCAGTAGCAAGAACTTATAGTGCATCCTTTAGATATGTTATAAGACAGTGCTTATCATTGCTATAATTATATCAACAGCACTCTTTCTATTAAATTTTTATCCTTTATTTTTCACAGTTTATATTATACGTGCATCATAGACTTAGTTGTGGCATAATCAAATATAGCATTGATCATAAATCCCTGTTATAGATATATAGACCAGTAGAACCAGACATTTCGGTGCCTAAAGGACCATTTTCAACATAATATCACTGTGTTCAGGTTCATATTCAATTTCTGGTATAAATTTAGTTACATATACAAACAGCGTTGATCCACCATAAAACTTATCTTCATTATTTCATTCTTTATCATAAATCGTGCATATACACACTACTGTTCAAAAGTTTGGGGTCACCCACCAATTTTGTGTTTTCCCTGAAAAGTCATACTTTTATTTTTCAAATGAGTTGCAAAAGGAATAGAAATATCGTCCAGGCATTGACCAGGTTAGAAATAATGATTTTTACTTGAAATAATAATTTTCTACTTCAAACTTTGCTTTCGTCAATGAATGCTCCCTATGCAGCAATTCCAGCATTGCAGACCTTTGACAGTCTAGCTGTTAATTGGCTGAGGTACTTTGGAGAACTTTCACCCCATGCTTCCAGAAGCCCCTCCCACAAGTTGGATTGGCTTGTTGGGCACTTTGTGCATTTCCATACGATTCAAGTGCTCCCACAAACAGCTCAATGGGGGGTTTAGATCTGGTGACTGCGCTGGCCACTCCATTACAGATAGGGAAAACCCAGCTGCCTGCTTCTTCCCTAAATAGTTCTTTCCCTAATTTGGAGGCGTTTCTTTGGGTCATTGTCCTGTTGCAGGATGAAATTTGGCTCTAATCCAGCGCTGGTCCACAGGGTTTTGGCATTGGGGTTGCAAAATGGAGTTTATAGCCTTCCTTATTCAAAATCCCTTTTATCTTGTACAAATCTCCCACTTTACCAGCACCAAAGCAACCCCAGACCATCACATTACCTCCACCATGCTTGACAGATAGCGTCAGACACTCTTCCAGCATCTTTTCAGTTGTTCTGCAATTTCTCGCATGGAATAACCTTCATCTCTCAGCACAAAAATAGAGTTTCACATGAAATTTCTCTTTTTCTGTCCATTTTGCGAGTTTAATTGAACCAACAAATGTAATGCTCCAGATTCTCAACTAGTTCAACTAGTTTTATAGCTTCTCTAATCAGCAAAACTGTTTTCAGCTGTGCTAACATACTTGCACAAGAGTTTTCAAGGGTGTTCAAAATATCCAATAGCTTTCTTACACAGTTAGCAAACACAATGTACCATTAGAACACTAGAGTGATGGTTGTTGGAAATGGGCCTTTATACATCTATGTAGATATTTCATTAACAACCAGACGTTTGCAGCTAGAATAGTTATTTACCACATTAACAATGTATAGAGTGTATTTCTGATTCATTTCATGTTAGCTTCATTGAAAAAAACTGTGCTTTTCTTTCAAAAATAAGGAAATTTCTAAGTGACCCCAAACTTCTGAACGGTAGTGTATACTTCAAGAGCACTCTTGCCCTCGGCTACACAAGTAAAACTTGGTATATTTAGGATTTTATATGCGGTTGTATCAGCTACTTAGCTCAACTCCTGTGAAAGGCAAGAGTGCTGTTGAAATATATATATATATATATATATATATATATATATATATATACACGATTTATAATAAAGAATGAAGTAATGAATATAGGTTTGATGGTGGATCAACGCGGTTTGTAAGTGTCGTTGTTGCAAGGTGTGGAGAGACCTCGTTGTGGATCCGTAGTGGTTGCTTGGGCAAAAAGAGTAATGGTGGTGATGTTTTTTGTTTAATAAATGTAGTTGCGGCAGTCTAGCATGTATACGTATACGCGCCGTGAATAATGAATGTCAATGGGGTTGGCAGGCTGACGCCCCACCTCCCCCCGCTCCCGAGCACACAACATAATTGCGGGCGAAATACGTCCCGAAATTATTGCCGTGTGAACATAGCCTAAGTCATTATGTGATGGTGAAAAATGGTCATGGTGTTGTGGTATTATTCAGTCACTATGTGGTGGTGATATGTGATCAGAATGTGGCGGTATTATTCAGGGGATGATATGTGGTAATGGTGTGGTGGTATATAGTCTTAGTGGAATTTTTGGTAATAGACTAGGGATTCTGGTTTTGTGTAGGGATGTTATTTGGGAACTGTATGAGCATTTTAGTCCTTAGTACTTTGTGTCAACGCTTCATATATTTTTATTTATATGACATGTACCATTTGGGGAGGGGACATATATCCCCTTGGGGGCCATATATGAAACCGGTCTAGGTCTAAGAGTTTTCTTGTTGCCCATAGCAACCAATCAGCATTCCCCTTTAATTTCATATAATGCTCTGAAGAAATGAAAGGCAAACCCTGATTGGTTGTTATGGTCAACAAGAAAAGTCTTAGACCTAGACAGTTTTCATGTATATCCCCCTTTATGTTTACCACCTGGTGTCCTGCTGCAATCAGGTGAGGGAGACTCATAAGCCCCAGCACCCCATCTTAAGTACGGGTTAGTGTGATGATGTCATCACACCCATCTGTATAAGTTGAATCAAGACCGGGTGGGACACTGTACAGGTAGCGGAGGCAGGGAGGCCCAGCATTTCCCTAAAATCAACTCCTTTGGTGGGCCCTAGGCACCCCAGTCTGACACTGACAGCACCCCTTCTGTCTATGGGCTGTATTGGGTTTTCCAGCTGAGCTTTAATTAAATGAATTTGGTTGAGCTGCAGTTCTAGGCCCAGTGTAATTCCCAACAGTTTATGCAAACAGAAGTTACAATCCAATGTATCAAAGTTGAAATGATATTGTAAATTATAATACAAAAAATAATGCAAATGACTACATCTGTCTGTGTGCTTTCCCAGAGGGGTCTCACCTGTCGTGTCTGATTGTTGTGTTTTTGCGTCGCATCTGTCTTCCATGTCTACGTGGTAACACTTCAGATTGATAGATTTTTTACATTCCTTACTAGCTGTCTCTGCTTGCGAGTAGGCTCAGTAGCTGACTATCACAAGTTAATATTTAATAGGTTGTAAATAATCCTTTGCGAAAGGTCACAAATGGAATGAAAATGACAAAAGACAAAATGTGGACGTACAAACTCAAATATTGGTTTAGGATATAGTGTCTTAAATGTAAAATGAAAGAGAAGCTTCTTTATTTCTACAGTTCGATCTGTTACTCTGCTGTCAGATTTATTGCAACACCTCTGGCGACACATATGAACGGGGCTGTGCCAGTTTTCTGGCATCCAAAAGCTGTAGTAGACCAGTAGGCTTTGGCGCGATAAACGCCTGCGCAACACTTTGTAATGCGTCAAAGAAGTAGACACATTTATGATTCTTTGACCCCAAATCTCGGAGCAGAACAGTTAGAACAGCCAGACCAGGTTAGAGGTGGTGCCTGAGCTAGACTTGTCGTATTGGCACTATACTGTGCCTGTATGTATGAACTGCAGAAGAACAACTTCATACATTTTGGCGCATTCTACACTGCCTTAAAGCGATTTACAACTGACCTGTTAGCGGCAGCATTCATGTATATACTGGTCTTCTGTTTATACAGCTGCTGATTGTTTCTGTCGGTAACATGCCCTGCCTTACATTACCGCTTGGAAGTACACAGACCGGGGAAAGACTTCTCAGAGCCAGGGCTCGAACCACGGTAAGGATGAAGGAGAATAGTAATATCCTAATTATTTGGTTTTTTTTATGTGCTGGAACAACCCCTTTAATCTTTATGATCCAATTGGTGCTTAGTGGTGGTATTTATAGTTCTTATTTAAAGAGATACCTAGTGTGACTAGAGAGCTCCCTACTTTATACATTGGATATAATTTGGCAGAAAGCAGTTGTCTCTAAACAATTTTTTCCCATCTAATCCTCTAGACTGCGATATCCTAACAGTGAGAATTATATGAGTATGATGGTATAATTTATTTTTTTCTTGTTTTAACCCTGTAATGCCACAGCAATGTTTGGTAACATTGTGATCGTCCCGCAGCATGGAGCGCTGCACTGTTTTCTAAGGCTATGTCTCCAAAGCCTCGGACAAAAAAACGTCCCGAAAGTGGTCGTTTTTTTTACAATGCAGGACCGCAGTTTTTGTCACATTTTGTACAAAAAAAACACGGTATTTTTTCTTTTTTTAACCTGTAATGCCACAGCAATGTTGGTAATTGTGATGTCCCGCAGATGAGCGCTGCACTGTTTTCTAAGGCTATGTCTCCAAAGCCTCGGACAAGAAAACTAAAAGCGGCGGCGTATTATACAACATGCTGTATAATCCACCGGCGCCAGAAGACGAGGGGAGAAAAGACGAGCTGTGGAGACTACAGCTCGTCTTTTCTATTGCCGCTTATGGGGCTGCAGGAACGATTGTAACTTCGCCGCTTTTAAAAAAACTAAAAGCGCCAAAAATACGATCATATTCCTGTGCAGTGGAGACATAGCCTAACAGCTTAGAAGCTAAGGTCAGGTTAAATGGGCAACTGTTGTAATTAACATTGCTGGGTATGGACCAGGCTTAGTGAATGATCCCGCTTCATACTCTTTTTTAACAACATTATGACATACACTTAGGTCCTTCGTCGGTATGGAGAATCATGAGAAGCATGCCACTGTATGTTTTTATATTGTATATTCTTACTGATCCAACCGTGAACTGCTGCTAGGATCAAGCTTTTATATTTGGCCCTTGACCAATGCATGTAAACAATCTACAGTAGTGCTGGAAAGTTTGTGAACCCTTCAAGATTTTCTACATTTCTGTATAAAGGGGTTTCCCATCTCACACATTCATGGTATATGGATAGGATATGCTTTAAATGTCTGATAAGTGAATTTCACAGAGGTGTTCTGCACCTGAGCCCACTACCTGTCTTGAGGACCCCTAAAAGTCTCTGCAGAACAGAGCATAGTTCGTGCTTGCTGCTTTCTGTTCAATTAGAACTTCGGGTAGAGCCGAGTGGTGTGTTCTGCTGTACTTGGAACTCCTTCTGGACAACTCTGCGGCCTGCACCTATCAGACATTTATGGCATATCCTTTGAAAATGCCATAAATGTCTGAGATGGGAATGTCCCTTTAACCGTTTGTCGCCCGTCCATTGGCTATAAACATCTGGGCGGTGGTTGTTTAACACGTGCAGAGAGCGCAGCTGCACACTGACTGTGCAGCTGCGCAGGAGAAGCGCCCACTGTAAGCGTTATCTGACTCTCCACTGAGCAGGCAGTGACGGATTATTACTGTCCCTGCCTTCCCGATCGCTATATATACAGCGCTTAATGAGTGGTGTATATACACATAGGCAGGAAGCCTCCCGGCATCGGTCATCACATGACCGCTGGGGTTTTGTAGTTGCATATGTTACTGGGTCTTAACAGAACCAGATCAGCTGTGCAGTTAGTACAGGGGACTGTGTTAACACTGAAACTGGAGTTAATATATCAGCCTCAGTTACAGGTGAAATCAGAAAAAAAAAACTTTTTTCTCCCCTCCCATCCCTGGAGTTTTTTTTTGAAGTTATGGGGAGCACAATATGTAAAATAAAATACTTAAGACAAAAACATTAACAGCCCAAACCGCAACTGTTAGCCGCACCCCAACAACAACTGTTTGGGTGGCATGTTCGTCCAGTTTTTGTGTAAACCACCCCACAGTGCTGGACCATTGTAAACCATACTTGCCAACTTTTGAGAGTGGAAAAGCAGGAGATTAGAAGGGACCCCCATTAGCGGGAACCTCCCGCCCAAAACGGGAGAGTTGGCATGTATGTTGTAAACCTAGCATTTTTCAACCTTTGTCTCACCCATACAACCTAATAGATTGTAAGTTCTTGCGAGCAGGACCCTCACACCTTGGGCGACATGTATGATCGGGAGTTGCGCCCGATTTCTGGCGGAACTTGCGCCTCACCGGTCCGAATCCACTGTTGGACGCAGTGATGCGGTGTAAGGCGCAACCTTCGTCACTTTCGGATGCGCCTAACATAAAGGGGCGTGCAATGGGCGTGCCGTGGGCGTTCTGGGGCGGGACGCGGCAAATTCGAAAACTCCTAGGCATATATGATCGCGGGTCGGCAAAGTGAGGCTCATTGCAGCGCTTCACAGCTCCGACAGGCAGACCTAGTTTAATGTGGTCTGAGCGGCGAAGTCGAAGTGGAGCACGAAATGCTTGTAATGTGCTCGAGTTCTACACTGACAGCAGTACACTCGTTCAATAAATTATTTGTCAAGAAGAATAAATAATAAAGCAAGAAATCCTGCTTGGAGGACAACAGATCCCAGCAAGCCTTTTGTTGTATATACTAAATAGCATTAAACCTCAAAGCAGCCCAAATACATCTAAAATTGTTGTTATAGAAAATGTGTTAGAAAACATCTGGGCAACATGTGTGCATCATCTGCATTGGCTTATGTGCTGTTACATTAGGGTAATTTCCAGGGACTTGGGAATACATTTTGTAGTGGATATATTGTTATTAATGTGATTGTCAAAACTGTCTTTATACATTGATTTAATTTTTCCAGCACTTGTCTATGTCTGTTGATTAAGTAATTCATTTCAATAAGCAAGCCATTTTATTCTTCATACTGTGTAATGTATCTCCGAGGCGAAATCCGTTCCGTAATTACATTGCAAATACATGCCACAAAGTGTGGCACGTATTTGTAATGTAAATCCGGAACGGATTTCGCGTCGGAGATACAGTCCCCATAGTAAATAATGGTGACTGTACTTCAGAGGCAAAATCCGTTCCGGATTTACATTGCAAATAGTGTGGCACGTATTTGCAATGTAATTACGGAACGGATTTCGCCTCAGAGATACATTACACAGTATGAAGACTAAAATGGATTCCTCATTGGAATGAATTACTTAATCAACAGACATATACAAGTCCTTGAAAAATTAAAGCAATGTGTAAATCCTTTTTTTACAATCACATTAATGACAATATATATATTAGCTTCCAAGAAAAAAAATATCCTCTACCAGATGTATTCCAAAGTCCCTGGAAATTACACTAATGTAACAGCACATAAGCCAATGCAGATGTTGCCCAGATGTTTGTATTGTTTTTTGTTTTTTTTTTAACATGTCTTTTTTCTTCATTCACATTTTATTCTATTTAGTATGTCCAGCAAGAACCAGCACAGCACAGGTCTGGCTGGGACCTGTGGTTCTCCAAGCAGGATTTCTATGTTCCCGGGGGGCTTCGTTCGGGCTAATTAGTCCGTATTTACGCCCGGAATTACATCTTGATTGCCGGGAAACCCATTTAACTAAAGTTCATTATTTGGAAAATTTGGTGATGTTTTTACGGACAAAAATAGTTAAAATAAACCAGGGAAATAGAAATCCTGCTTGGAGAACCACGGTCCCCACCCAGCCCTGTGCTGTCGGTTCTTGGGCGTACTAAATGAAAAAAAGTGAATGAAAAAAAATACATCTTCATTTTTAATTAAAAAAATGACCAAAATTACATTGTTTTAACATCTGCATTCCCTTTTTGGGAATTAAAATTTTTGTTAAATTTTTCTCTCCCCTTTTTTAAGCCTGTTCAGTATTATTTTTTTCTTTGGGAGCTTATTATATTTCCTTTTTTTTTTAAATGATCAACTTTTTTCAATACATTGAAATGTTTTAATTCAATTTTAAAATTTTTCACGTTATTTATTCTTAATTTCAAAGACAACTCTTTTGCTATCAATACATTTTTAAAATTTTTTTTTCGCAGAATTCCGCCTGTCTGGAATCGGTACATGTTGGGCGCGCCCTTTCTGCCCCTAAGTCCCGCACTGCCCTCCACATGGCAGGCGCAGGGAATTTTTAACCCCGCATGTTTGAGCGCACCTCCTGGGGGGGGGAATCTTCGTTCATGGAGATAAGGTGAGGTCAGCCCTTCTGCGCCAAAATTCCCGCACTGGCCTCACAACTGGCGAGGCGCGGGGATTTTACACCCTGATGGGGGGACCTCGGGCGCGACTGAAGAGGGGCAAGCTTTCCGTTAAAACACTCGAAAAACGGACGCTCCGCCCGGCCGTCTTAATAATGTGCCCTTGTGTTAATCTGTATTTTTTTTTCGTTTTTTTATAATGTAATGTTGATTTATCTGACTCACCCTAAAAATTGTAAATGCTGGGGAAATTGTTGGGCTATTAAATAAATGTGCACCTTTATATAAACGCCCTGCCAAAAGGGAAACCATTACAAAACTTTTTCTGTTACATAAATAAATGTGAAATACAGACTTCTAAATTTTTTTTTTACTATTTCCCCACATATTATTAAAACAAAATTCAAATGTTAGAAGTACGTAAAAATAAAGGCTATGGTATCATGGAAAGAATATTATCGAAAAATATGCTGGAATAACCAAGTTTGAGAGTGTTATAGCTTTCAAACCCTGATGTACTAAGGAACACGTGCTTGCTCATGAACTGAGTTGGCAGTTCTTTTGATCGAGATTTGTGCTTGTTCTCATTCATAGTTTTTATTAGTGGAGTTAGCCACTGACCTATAAATAGGGTACGATAAGGGCATATATAGGGTAAGGATTCTCTGACTAGATTTTTTAAACATAAGGGAAAAAAAAGGGAAAACAATTTTGTACACAATTTTTTAATTTTCAGGGGCTTCAGAAACAATTTTTTTTTTTTCGTAAAATGGTCTTTCGGGAACTTTGAAATGTAAGTGTTTTTTTAACCCCCTTAAACCCCCGGGCCCTGAAAAGTAGTTAAACCAGAAAAATTTTTTTAAATTTTTGCCTCCTTGCTTTTTAAAAGTTGTAACTTTTATTTTTTCCGATTAAAAAGCTTTATTAAGAAAAGTAAAAACAGATACGGTACAAAACAAAGGGTACGATGTGTCAAATGGGGTTTGTAAAGGACTTGGGCCTAGTTGGCCAAAACATAAAGGAACAAAAAGTAGTACTCATTGGATTAAATTATAATAGTGAACTTTTGGGATACAAAAATCCCGAGAAACAAACAGTTTAAAACCCATGAGAATAAATGAAATAAAAGGGGGGAAATGGGAGGGAGGGAAAGCAGGAAAGAGGGGGGGGATTGCAGCGAGGACAAAAACCCCGGGCGTCCCAAACACCAGCAGACAAACCCGGGATGAGGGGGATGTATTGAAATTTTTCGAGAGAAAATTTTTTGATTCGCGCTTCAACTTTTAGTGAACCTTAGTTGGGGGTTTGGGGGCGGAAAGATATCGCATCAGGTAGTGGGACGGAAGAGTGGTGAGGTTTGGAAAAAGCCAATGAAACCGGTTTTAGAACAATGTCAATTTGGGCCCGGGGTAGGCACAGCCCCTCCATTCGATGTTTGCAAAAAATTCCGAAAACCATTCATCAATAGTGGGTGGGCTCGTAGATTTCCAGTGGGGGGTATCACTGTTTTGGCCGCCCAGGGGTGACGCAACAAATTTTTTATGGGTTTGGGGACCCAAACGTCAAACATGAACAACAAGGATGCCTCGGGGGGCAAGGTATCTATATCTGTGAGTTCGTGAATTACTCTATAAACCCCCTCCCAGAACCCCGAAGTGAAGGAAAACCCCACCAGATATGGGACATGGTGCCCACCGCACCCCACAACGCCAACAAGTACTGGCACAGATGGGTACCTTTTGTGTGGGGGAAGGGACTCTGTACCATGGGGAAAAATATCTTAAAACATCTCCGGGCTTGGGAGGCAATGAGCTTTTGGTAGTCTAAAGAAAATTAGTCCAGGGAGGTAGAGAAACCGCCCCCAGTTCTTTCCCCGGGGCCGCAAATATGAGGGCAATGGGGAGTGTTGTAAAGGAGTAACTCTTTGTATAAGAAAAGAGAGGGTGTTCGGGCTTTTAAAGAAAAACACAGCTGCTCGAATGGAGATGGGGGCCTTTAAATTTATGTTAAGGGAAAAGTATTGCAAAAGTTAAAAGGCAAAATTTAAAAATACCGTTAGGGAGGGGGTAAAATTTGTTGGGAAGGGGGTTAAAGGACGGAAACCCCCCTCGTTAAAAGTTGTAGAACCGCATTGGTTTCATTTTGGGGACTTCCCGCAAAAATTCCCGGATTTCCCCCCCCGGGAGGAAATGCGGGGTTGTGGGAGAGGGGAGAAGGGGGCCCCTTCCTACAATTAAGTTAACCCGGACCTATAGGAGAGGGAAAGGGAAAAGGTTTTGATCAAGGAGAATTTTATTTGGGAATTTATCACCCAAGGAAGGAGTCCAGATCCGGGGAAGGGAGGCCGGGGAAAGGACAAAGCCCCGGGCCGCTGAACCCACGTTGTCGCTCACGGGACTTTACTAAATAAAAACCCGTGAAAAAGGGCAGCCAGGTGGGATCTAATGCATCGGGAAGCCCCAACCCCCCTTTTCCCCTTATTCTGGTGGTGTAGATGGATATTGGGGACGCTTGCCGGGAAAACCGCAAAAGGGTAAAAAAAAGCCCATTGCGTGTTCCAGAAGGGGGAAGGGATATAAGTAGGGTGGTCGGGATAGAAGGGGAAAAGCGGGGAAAGATGTTTTTTGAAAATATTGATTCTACCAAACCTGAGAACTCCCGTTTTTTCCCAGGGGTCTAAGTCTCTTATGATATTTTTGAAGTAAGGGCTAAAAAATTTAGGGAACCATTTTGGACAGGTCCGGGGAAAATTCTTATTCCAAATAGGGATCCCATCCTTTGGCCAAAAAAAAGGATAGTTGGATTTAGCACGGGCAAATTGGGCCCGGGGGCTAGCCTACATTTAAGGGCTTCAGATTTGCGATTTTAAATTTAAAATTGGCCACTGATGAACTTCGCCAACTCAGACATCGGGAGGGCATTGAAATGGGGGGGTTAGTAAATGCCATGGGTTGTCTGCAAATGCGCCATTATAGGTACGGTTCCCATGCTTATACCTGTGATGCCCGGGGTTTTGGGGGGATCGCAGCCTTGTCTCTCCAAAATGAAATATAAGGGGGGGAGATAGGGGGCATCCCTCCCGGTGCCGTTGCAAATTGGGGAGGACATGGGGAAAGAGAGCCTTTAAAATTTTGTTTTAAGGGGGCGGGGGGGAGAGGGGTAAAGGGCCATGATTTTAGAAATGGGGTTGGGGCCCCCAATCCAAATTTTGGGGAGAGTTTGCAGTAAAAAAAGGGCCGGGGCAATACTATCAAAAGCCTTTTCGGCATCAAAGATAGGACCATTAGAGGGATTTGTGCGGCGGGCATACTGGTTTAGCCAGATTTTGATGGTGTTAAGGGGTTTTCCCTACCCGGGAAAAAAGCCACTTGGTGGGGTTGTTCAAGGCGGCAGAAGAGGGTTCAACCTGCTGTATCAGCTTACTGGGGTTGTGTCAACATTGAGCAGCGTATTGGTCTTAGCTCCCACTACGTGGGTTTTGCCCGGCTTCGGGGTACGCGATGTGGGCAAAAGTGGATTGGGGGGGGAAAAGGGGTTTTCCTTCCGAAATACAATTAAAGGTTTTTTAAGCAGTAGGGGGGAAAATGTTTTGGGAAAAAATTTTAAAAGAATTTTTGTTGAAGCCTCGGGGCCCGGGGCTCTTCCCCCCGGTAGGTTTTTTTTAGCCGCTCGAGTTTTGGGGGGTAAAGGGGAGTTCCCGGAAATGGTATCGACAAAAAAGGCGATGGAATGGATTCAAGGGAGGTTGGGGGGGGGGGGGGGGATAGCAGGCGGGAATTGTAGAGGTCCGAGTAAAAGGAGAGAAAAAATGGTTATTTCTTTGGTGATGTAAACCAAAAAACCCTTTTGGGGTTTTTGTTTAAAAATATGAGAGCGGGAAAACCTATGCGAAGAGCCCTAGGAGAATTTTCTCCCACTTTTATTTTTAAATTTTCGTAAAACGACCCTGCCAACTTGCAGATGGTCCCCCAAAAAAATTTCCAGAATTTACCCTTCCAATACAGATTGGTGGCCGGGGCTTCGGAGAGTCTCCGCTAGAGGGCCCCGCTTATGCTCAATCTAAAGGGAGTTTAAATTTTTTTTGTAAGGA
The DNA here is from genome assembly GCA_025379985.1 of Phyllomedusa bahiana. NCBI lineage: Eukaryota > Metazoa > Chordata > Amphibia > Anura > Hylidae > Phyllomedusa > Phyllomedusa bahiana. Next base: position 40,786 of record JAODAL010022574.1, read on the forward strand.
CATTTTTAAGCTTGTAAAACTTTCCCTCCCTTTTAGACGCGAACCATGCCCAAACAGGACTCTCTTACACAATTTAAATGCTTCCCCTGCAAAAAGGGGAAGTTGTGTCCCCCAGTGTCCACGGAGAAGGGGTCTATGGTTTTCCGGGGAGGTCCAGGCACACACGGAATCCAACGTAAAGATTATTGGTCTCCGGACCAATTGGGCCTGGACACCCGGGGAAAAGGGGAGCGTTCACGGGGCATGGTCGGGGCCCCAAAAATCTGCCGATGGATGTAGAGCTTAGCCACGGGAGAATGTCTGTGAGAGCGAATGTCCCCGGGTGTATAGGGTGGGGACAGATAAAAAATAGTCCCTTCCCCAGGATGTTGAATTCTTCCAGGCATCCAAGCGGAGTTCTTTAAAGGTTTTTTTTTTAAAAAATTTTGGTGGAGCGATAAGACAGGAGGATTTCCCGAGGAATTGTCAAGTGTTGGGTCCAGGGTTGGTTGAAGTCCCACAAAAACGATGTGCCCTTTTGGGGCCAAAAAGTATCTTTGGAGGAGGGGTTTGGAAAAAAGGAGACCTGGCCTGATTTGGGGCGTAGGCATTAAAGAGGGTAAAAGGGTTGGCCGCAATGTGGGGGGAGAGAAATAAGTAAAGTGATGGGGGTTCCTGACATCAGTAAAACCCCGGTGAGCAAGCGATTTGTGGGGAAACGAAAAGGGGGACCCCCCCCGGACCCCCCCAGTTGGCAAAGTCCAATGTGTTATATTTGTTAGTATAAGGGGGGAAGACCTAATTTGAAAATGCGTTTTTTGAAAGCAAATTATTTGTATTACGGCAGTGGAAAAGGGGTTTGTATCTGTGCCCCCTTTTTCTGGGGTTTAAGCCCTTCGCGTTGAAGGAAGCAAAAAAGGTCAGATCCGCTATGGTATGGGTAGTGGAGTGATAAACTGGGGTCAAGGCAGCTAGGGGGATCACCAGGCATGCCCCCGCCTAAGGAAAGAGGGGGGGGAGGGGGGGGGGGGGGGGGGGGGAGGGGGAAAAAAAACAAGCAATTCCGACAAGATGGTGGAGAAGTAGAACAATAAAGTAAGCCGTCGGGTAATAAAAGCAAAAAATAGGCTAGGAAAAATCACGGGTCTGGGCCCCGGAAGGCCCCCCCGGGACGGGGCCCCATTGGGGGAAAATAGTAAACAAGCATTGCATCACAAAAAATGAGCTCCACTTTTTTATGGGGAATATAGGATTTTGGGAAAAGCCAAGGCTATGTTTTGCTGTCACCATGCACTGGACAGAACTATATAAAAAGGGGGCAGCGGGGGCCCAAGCTTTTTTAAGGGTAGGCCCACAAAGGCCCATTAGCATGCTGCGCGAAACCGCGGGAAAGGCTGAGCAACAAACTAAACAGGGGGGTCTGATAACAAAAACAACTTGGCAGTATAAGAGCCCTAATCACCGGGGTTTAAGGCACGAACCAAGGCCCTCAAGTCCGAAATGTGGTGTTGATCCCTGGCAATGTCGGGGGAGAGAGGACAAGGGGTTTTGCCCCAACAAACCAGTCCCAACTGGTGACGGAAGGAGAAAGAGGAGGGAGGCAGATCCCCACGCACCCTGTCAGCCCGGGTTAGAGGGAGGGAAGAAATTTGGAGCAATTTCTTCGGCGCCGAGGGATCCTTAGGGGGAAGACCCGTGGGGGGAGGGGCCTCCTGGTGAGGGCCCTTTGGGGGAGGAAGCGACATGTGGCCAGGGTGGGAAGTTAAATCCCAAATTTCCCTTTTTTTAAACGCGGGAATCTGTTGGAGCCGGAAAACACTTGGTTTTGTCGCCCCTTAGTACCATCAGGGGGAAAAAGGAAAGCCCCATGGTATAGGTGCCTCTCTCCTTTAGGATTCCAGAATGGGCTTCAGGGTTGCCGCTGTGCTTGGGGTGTTGGACAAGCCTCAAGTAAAACGGAGGTCTTTGTAAGGATTTTTCGGCTGCGAGCCCGCGAGAAAAACTTCCTTATGATAGAAGTGTATCCGGCAGATGACATCTCTGGGCCGGGGGGGGGTAAGGGGTGCAGGACGTAAGGGTCATGTGCCCTGTTTAATTTAATATGGGGGATTGGGTGCCTGCCCCGCATTTTTTTGAAGATGGTCAAAAAAGGGTAAAGATCGCAGGTGTCACCCATTCGGGTAATCCTGTTCTAAATTGTTGCGTTACTTCTATTTTCAATGTGCCCGTTGTTGCTGCAACGCGAAGGCTCCCGAGAATGGCTTGGAGGGAGATTTTAGAGATGAATGGGTCCTCGGGAGGTTTTGCTTGTTCTAGGGCATTACTTTTGAAGAAAGGCTTCAGATCGGCGCGGAAATTTCCAAACTCCCGCTTGCATTCGTCCATGGCCCGTCTGACTATGGAGGAGATATCGGTTTTGGGGAGATGTGGTTAATTTCCCGGGGGTCCCACAGTGACACTGGTTGTCATCTCCCCCCAAAGGGGTGGCAGCCGGGGGGGGTTTAGGTGTGCTAGCCTCGGGGGGAGCAGGTAGGGGGAGGAAAAGATGATGAGGGTTTAGGATCGGGGAGTCCCGAAAGGTGTTTGGTTTGAAGGCACCCCTCGGCGATCGTCCAGGAAGATTTGAGGGGAAGGGGCCATTAAAATGCCCACGGCTGGCAAAGGGGGTTCACCCACGAAGAGCCTGAGGACCCCTGGGTTTTGATTTCCCCCTCCCGGGGTTTGGATTTGTGCCATGTTGTAGAGAAGGCCGGGGTTTTTCAGAGGCATTGTATACGTCCCCAGGGGCCGCATTTGGTACCCCTAAGTGTAGGCTGGGGGGTTTAAATGGGAGCTTTTGATGTTTCCCGGGGTTCCAGTTGCGAGGTCCTGATTGAGGGTCTCCGGTTTGACCCTGTAAGTGTGGGGCCCCATCGATGTGGTTTTGGGGGTCCTGTCGTGGGGTTGTGATTGCAGAGTCCCTGTCTGTGGAATTTTTGTAATTGTAGGGTTCCTGTTTGCGGGTTTTGAATTTTTTTCGGGTTCCCGTTTGCGGGTTTTGTGGTTGCAGGGCCCCGGTTTGCAGGTTTTGTAAAAGCATAGTCCCCGGTTTGGGGGGGTTTTGGGTTTTTCAGGGTCCCCGTTGCAGGTTTTTTTTATTGATGTCCCTGGTTGCGGGTTTAGTACTGGCACTGTCCTTTCATGCGATTTGGGATCAGAGTCCCCGTTGTGGGATTTGCAATTGCGATCCCTGCTTGCGGGATTTGTAATTGCAGAGTCCCTGCATGGGGGTGTTGTAATTGCAGGTCCCTGGTTGTGGATTTTTTTGATTGCAAAAATCCCTGGCTGCGGGGGGGAATTGCAGGACCCTGGGTGCGGGTTTTGTAATTGCAGGTCCCCGGCTGCGGGTTTAGGAAGGCAGAATCCCTGTTTGTGGGTTTTTTTAATTGCCGCCCCTGTTTTGGGTTTTTTTAATTGCAAAGATCCTGCCAGCGGGTTTTTTGGGGGGTGCAGGAATCCCACCTTGGGGTTGGGAATTGTACAATTCCCCCTGTGGGGTTTTGCTTGGGGGGGTCCCCCATGGGGGTTTTATACTTGCAGGGTGCCGGGCTTGTTGCTGCGGGAGAATCTGTTGCCAGCCCGAAGAAGGGAAGATGCCCCTTGTGGGGTTTTACATATTTGGCCCCCCCTACCGGGGGGGAGAAATAAATGGGGACCCCCGAGTGTAATGGGTACAGGGCCCCGCTTGGGCGATGGGGGGCCCCGGCGGAGGGGGGTGGTCTCCAATCTGTAGCTGCTTTGGGGGGGCCATTTTGTGGCAGCTGAGGGTGAGATAAGCAGTGCCCCCCCAAGGAAGGGAGCTAGGGCGTGCCCCCTGAAACATAACACCCCGGGCAGATGGCCCGGAAGGGGTTAATGGCGGAGAACAGGGGAAGGGGGAATGGCTGTCATCCAGACCCTTCTGTTTAGCAATGGGCTCCTGTGGAAGTCCAGGGGGGCAAGTTTTGGCCTGGGGGCAGACGAGCACACCCCCCCTAGGGGGGCTTATTCCAGAGGGGCCGCGAAGGGGGTTTGGAAGCCCGAGAAATCCTACCACTTCCCCGAAAGAGGGCCCCCGGGTCCCTCCACGTGGTGGTCCAGGGGAGCTTTTGGGGATCTCGGTCCTCAGGTCTGTTGCTGGAGTGAGTCCTCGATGGGGGGATAGCGCGGGTGCCGCCGGTGAAAGGAGAGCCGCCTGGTCGGAGTGCCGGCGGGGCAGGGAGGAAGCGCGGAGTTTTGGGGGGCACGTAGGAAGCGCCGCGCTCCCGCTCGGGATCCCTGGGCCCCGGCCGCCGCAGCCCAGCGTGTGAAGAAAGCGCCGATTCCTTTCTGAGGGGGGAAAAAGGGTGAGAAGAGGTTTTTTTTTATTTTCTTTTTGGCTTTGCCCACTTGAAAAACGTGTTCCCCAGGGTAATTTGCTAGGAAGAGGAGCCAAAATTTTGCGCCTCACCCCCCATGTTCAGCCCCGCCCCCACTTTTTTTTTTTTTTTCAGTGCGCAGTTGTATGAGGTCGTTTTTTTTAGACAGTTGTACTTTTTGGGGGAATAGTTTTTAAATTCACTTATAAAAATTGCAGAATTTTTTTTTTCATTTTTTTTTTTTTTTTTGTTTTTTTTTCAATTTTTTTTAACCCCCTTAAATTTTTTTAAACTTGTTAGATTAATTTACAGGTTATTCGGGTGTGCGGGGTACCTAAAAATTTTAGGGGTTTTTTGTGTAATGTTGCACAATTTTTTATTAAATATTTATTTTAATTTTTTTTATTTATTTTTTTATTCATTTTTTTACACTTTTTATGTTTTTTACTTTTTTTTTATCCCACGAAGGGAGAACCCTTTATTTTTTAACACTTAGTAATGTATTAGCATATTCATATATAATATGATATAATATTCATATATATTCAATATAATCTGTGTCAGTCTGACACAAGCAGTGATCATGACAGCACACAGTGTGTCCTGGTCACTGTCTTCATACACAGACAGCTCTGGGGCCACTCTAGGTCCCCAGAGCTGACTGTGCAGCCGGTCCCCCGGCTCTGTCGGGTCACCGAGTGTTCCAATCACCCGACAGAGCAGGGGAAACCCTTTGATTGCGCTGCAGTAACGCTCCGCCGCAATCAAAGGGTTAAAGCACCTGGATGCGGAGGTTTCCTCTGCTCCCTGGTGCTTGCAGGAGCTGCGCTGGGATCAGGGCTATGTAATACAGCCACAAGCCCAGCGCAGCTGCGGCGCCAGGCGCCTCAAACCCCGAAGTCTGCAGCGACGCCAAAAGACGTCGCTGCTGACGAACGACCCGCACCAGCCGACGTCAAAAGTCGGTGCGCGATCATTAAGGGGTTAAAGGGGTATTCCGGGATCTAAGTCTGCTCGTTGGTCCACCGGGGCATGAGTAAAAATAGAAGAAAAACTCATACTTACCTTTCCGGACGCTCCCTTTCAGTCCTGGCTGTTGGTATGTTCATCGTCGCTGAAGCAGTGAACGGTCTTCATTCACGTGACAGCTCCAGCCTATTACAGGCCACAGAGGTCACGTGCACATGACGTTGTGGCCTGTGATTGGCTGCACCTGTCATGTGAACAATGAACGTTCACTGCTTAGATTCGGGATGAATGGACCGACAGCCGGGAGTAAACGGGTGCATCTGGGAGGTAAGTATGAGTCTTCTATTTTTACTTATACTCTGATGGACTAACGAGCATGAATAGGTCCTGGAAAACACATCTTTGTCTTTTTATTAATACCTAAAGGTTATCTTTCAGAACTCTGTTTAGATTCAGGTTTTTGGTCTCTGAAGCCTTCTCGATACTTTACTTCAACCTTGTACACTCACCGGCCACTTTATGAGGTACACCATGCTAGTAACAGGTTGGACCCCCTTTTGCCTTCAGAACTGCCTCAATTCTTCGTGGCATAGATTCAACAAGGTGTTGCAACGATGCTCAATTGGTACCAAGGGGCCCAAAGAGTGCCAAGAAAATATTCCCCACACCATGACACCACCAACACCAGCCTGAACCGTTGATACAAGGCAGGATGGATCCATGCTTTCATGTTGTTGACGCCAAATTCTGACCCTACCATCCGAATGTCGCAGCAGAAATCGAGACTCATCAGACCAGGCAACGTTTTTCCAATCTTCTACTGTCCAATTTCGATGAGCTTGGGCAAATTGGAGCCTCAGTTTCCTGTTCTTATCTGAAAGGAGTGGCACCCGGTGTGGTCTTCTGCTGCTGTAGCCCATCTGCCTCAAAGTTCGCCGTACTGTGCGTTCAGAGATGCTCTTCTGCCTACCTTGGTTGTAACGGGTGGCTATTTGAGTCACTGTTGCCTTTCTATCAGCTCGAACCAGTCTGCCCATTCTCCTTTGACCTCTGGCATCAACAAGGCATTTCCGCCCACAGGACTGCCGCTCACTGGATGTTTTTTCTTTTTCGGACCATTCTCTGTAAACCCTAGAGATGGTTGTGCGTGAAAATCCCAGGAGATCAGCAGTTTCTGAAATACTCAGACCAGCCCTTCTGGCACCAACAACCATGCCACGTTCAAAGGCACTCAAATCACCTTTCTTCCCCATACTGATGCTCGGTTTGAGCTGCAGGAGATTGTCTTGACCATGTCTACATGCCTAAATGCACTGAGTTGCCGCCATGTGATTGGCTGATTAGAAATTAAGTGTTAACGAGCAGTTGGACAGGTGTACCTAATAAAGTGGCCGGTGAGTGTATATCAGGTTGCAGTACATAAAATTTATGGCTCTGTCTTATGTTTTGTTTTCTAATACTCTCTTAGTGTAATAAGTCTGCTACTTTCCTTTGGAGTATAAACCAATCTGCTATAACATTATAACCGCCTGCTTAATATTGTATAGTTGTCTCCCGGTGACAACAGAGAAAGAGGTACCTAGCAAATCCTTGCCAATAGTACATTAAACCTCTTAACCGACGTAAATCAAACAAGCAATTTAAAGAGGAAAAGATGGTCCTAAAAAATAACTTTTATTAAATATATTGAAAACATGTCACAATATCTCTCAAAAACTCTCAAAAAGCTGTGGGAGAAAGGAAAAACCACATGGATGGGACCAGAGAAATGTCCAGAACCTGGCCCTACAACCCTAATATACCCTTACCTAACTAAGAGAATACAGGATATTCGCCCCGATAAGGGCGTTCCTGTCCGCAGCCTTACCCTAATTTAGAAACACCCTATTGCTCCTCATGGTCCCGTCCCAACATGTTTCTATCATCCATAAATCAGGGACATAGGAAAAGTTTTAATGGCCCCAAGTGTAGGGGTATAGAAACAAGTCAATGCTGCAATAATGTGAGGCAAAAAAATTATGTGGTAATAAAACCTGAGAATTAATCGAGATATCCTCATGTATCCGCGTTTACAAACATAGTGTAAGGCCTTCGTTTAGCCGGCCGATATCACCCTTAGATTTTTTTTAAAAAACCGGTAACCCCCAGGCTGTGGGGAGTACAAAAAAAAGAAGGGCTAAATACAAACAAAACCCGAAAAAAACCCCCCACCGTCACAGCATCCCCCTGTAACTTTATATTCGTTCCGAATGCAATCATCTCCCGCCCGAAAAGGGCATAAAGCGTGGCTGTTGGAGACGCCGGGGAACGGGTAGTGCACGGAAGAAAAAAGCGCACTCCGGCCCCAGTGACATCAACAGTGCGCCCACGGCGGAAGCTGCCCCCGAATCGGCCTTGCATCGCAGGCAAAAAAAGGGCCGAAAAAATGGGGACGCTATCCCGAGGCAGTGAAAACTGAGCAGGTAATTTTAAACCTCCCAGGTAAAACAAATAGAACGGCATTTATTGGCAGGAATTAAGGCTGGTGATCTGCTCCAAGCCCCCAAGGACACCAATAAAATTAATGGATGTCAGGGTCACTTCATGGTATCAAAAGGTTATAAACAAAGAAGTAATGGTACACTGGGGCAAAGGGGAATTAAAAATTTTTTTTATTTAGAAGTAGTGCAAAATCCAATTGATCTTTTAAAACCTTTTTGGAGCCTTTCAGCCACATGCTAATTTCCCCCGGGGTCGGAGCGCACCTTTCCGTAGTTTTCCGGCGGAATCTGGCCGATTTAGTCGGGCCGGGGCGTGCTCATACAGGCATGAAAAGTGCGCCGCCCCTCCCCAGTGGTTAGGCCATGGGGGGACTTAGGCCAGTGCGCACTGCGCCTATGTTTCGGCGCCGGAGGTAGTGGGGTATAATGCGGGAAAAGTTCGCCGCGCCGGGCCAGTGGGGGTGGGGGGCGCAGTGCGGGGCCGAGGCGCATGCGGGGACTTGGGGGCGCCGTGGGGACTTGGGGGGCCCCGAAAAAACGTTCCATGCAAAACAGGTTTAACAGCGGAAATCTTCCGATGTGGGTGGGGGGTAAAATCAAAAATCCCCTTTATAAAGGCGTTCAACATTCTCAGGAAAAAGAGCGAAACCTAAAAATAAAAAATACATAAAACAAAATCACTTTCCCTATCCTAATTCAAGAATTGGGGTTTATTGGAAATTCCGGGAAAAAGAAAATTCAAATTCAGAAAGCTATTTGATTGGTCGGAAAAAACCGGCCATAGAATAGGGCGCATGAACCATTAAAACCTATGGGGAAGTTTAGCCCAATCAGAACCACGGCGGGATAGTTCAAAATACAGAAAAAAACCCTGAAAAAGGTGATTGGCTGAGTAGGGGGGCCGGCTAGCCAGCCAAAATCAAATAGGAGCGCCAAGCCTTTTTAAAACCTAGGAGATTAATTGAAAATCAGAATAGGACGAAAAAAGACCCATTTTAGCTAGGGAGAAGTTTGCCCAATCAGAACCAGGGCGGGATAATTCAAAATACAGTAAAAAAACAGAAAAGAGCTGATTGGTGAACAGGGGGGGCTTGGGCATCCAGCCAATCAGAGCGCGTCTATTCCCCCATTATAGTCTAGGAAGAGGGGTGCTCGAAATTCGGCGCTCACCGTGCGCTGAATTTTAAATAAAAAAAATTTTTTATTAAAATGAAAAACATTATCAAAAAAAGGGGAAACCCCTTCTTTAAAACAAATACAGCAGTTAAAAATCCCGAACAACGTTTTTGTCCCCGAGACCGGCGACATGGGGAATTGCAATAGAAGAATTGCCGGGAAATACAGAAATTTCAAATTTTTTTTAAGCTATTTCTTGGTCGGCATAAACCACCAATCAAATAGGGCGACAATTCCCATTATAACCTAGGGAGGAGATTTTGACCAATCAAAAAGGAGCGACAATGTCCTTTATATCCTATGGAAAAAAAATTGCCCAAATCTATTCAAAGGGGGGGACGTTCAAAATCAGTAAAAATGCACAAACGGCTGATTGGTTGAAGCCGCGGGGATCGTCCAGCTTAGCCAATCAGAGCGTGAGCACTTTCCCCATAAAGGGTTTTTGGGGGAAAAGAAATTCTGAGCTGCTCGTGATTGGCAAAAATTAAAAGGGCGCCGTTACTGGGCCAATGGGAGAGCGAGTGAGCTCCTAAAGGGTTTTTTTTAATGCAATTGAAATAAAATGTAAAGGCCGAAATCAAAAAAATAACAAAAGAAGTTGTACCGTGTGTATATAAAACGATGATAATATGGGGTAAAGAAAAAAAATATTAAATAATAAAATCAGTTTATTTCTTTAATTTTTGTTGCACCCCTACTATTGATCCTTGGCTAACAAAATAAAGAAAAAAACATGATTAAATATTTTTTATTTTTTTTTCGTTACCCCCCCCTATTATTATTCGTTTTAATACACATGGGGACAACTTATATTGTGTTATAATTTTTTATTTCGGCCATGTACAGTTTTTTTTTCAGAAATTCATTTGAAAACCCATAGGGGCGTCGCTCGCTCTCCCATTGGCCAAATAACGGGGCCTCTTTTAAATTAGCCAACCAGACCGCTCAGAATTTCTTTTCCCCCTAGAACCATGAGAAAGTAGCTAGCCTTGATTGGGGTAACTGGGCGAGCCCCGCCGCTTCAACCAATCACCGTTTTCTGCGTTTTTTCTGTATTTTTAATGTCCCGCCTTTTAAATGATTGGTCATTTTTTCCATTAGGAAATAAATGGGGCTTGTCGCTCCTATTCTGATTGGCTGGTTTATGCCGACCAATGAGAATACTTAAACAATTTGAATTTTTGTATTTCCCCAATTCCTCTATTCAATTTCCCTATGTATCGTGGTCTCGGCGACAAACCGTTTTCGGGATTTTAACTGCTTTATTTGAAAAGGGTTCGGCTCTTTTCTATAATGTTTTACATTTAATAAAAATTTTTTTTTAATAATTTATGGGGCTGAGCGCCCAGATTTCAGACGCCCCTTTCCCTAGACTATAATGGGAGAAGTAGCTCGCGCTCTGATTGGCTGGGTGCCAAGCCCCCCTAGCTACCAATCAGCTCTTTTTTGTCTTTTTACTGTATTTTTAATTTTCCCGCCCCGGATTCTGATTGGTCAAAATTCTCCCTGACAGAATGGTCTTTGTCGCTCCTATTCTGATTTTCAATAATTCTCCATAGGTTTTAATAGGTCTCTGGCGCTCCTATTCTGATTGGCTGAGGCCAGCCCCCGCTACTCACCAATCACCTCTTTTCGCATTTTTATTGTATTTTGAAATATCCCGCCGTGGATTTTGATTGGTCTAAACTTCCCCATAGGTTTTAATGGTTCACGTGTCCTATTCTGATTGGCCTTTTTATCCCGAAAAAAAAATAGTTTGAATTTGAATTACGAATTTTCCCGGAAAATTTCCCAAATACCGAATTCTTGAATTAGGTATTGGAAATGATTTTGTTTTATGTATTTTTTTTAGGTTTCAGCTCTTTTCCTAAGAATTTTGAACGCCTTTATAAAAACGATTTTTGATTCATACTCCGCACCCACATCTGGAATTTTTTCCTGTTCCAGCCTGTTTTTCCATCGGAAAAAGTTTTTTTCGGCAGTCCCCCCACGGCGCCCATGTCCCCGCACTGTGCCCCCACACCTGGGAGGCGCAGGGCTTTTGCCCGCATGTAGAGCCATCCCTCGGACCAAATCTTTGGCGCAGCGCCGCACTGCGCCCGTCCCCCCCACTGGCCCCACACACGGCCCGGCGTGGCGGCTTTTTCCCCCCGCATGTAAGACCGCCTACCCTCCGGGCCGAAATCATAGGGAGCGCCGCACTGTGCCTAAGTCCCCACTGGCCTAACCATGGGAGGCGCGGGGATTTAATGCTTTTAAGAGCACCCCCCCCCCGACAAAATCAGGCGCAGATTCCCCGGAAAACAGCGGGGAAAGGCGCTCCGAACCCGGGGAGATTCATGAAGTGGCTGAAAGGCCCAAAAGGGTTAAAAAAATCAAATTTGGTTTCAGCAGCACTTTTAAATAAACTATATTTCAATTCCCTTTGCCTAGTTTACCATTCTTCTTTGTAGTATAGTACCTTTTGATTACCATGTAGATTGACCTGATCCAAAATTTCATTGGGGTTCTTGGGGGATTGGAGAATCCCCAGCCCTAATTCCCCGCCAATAAAGCCCTTCTATTTGTTTTCAATGAGCTTTTTTAAAAATTTCCCCTCAGTTTCACTGCCCTCGGTATCCGTCCCGATATTTTCGGCACTATGTTTTGTGCGCAGCAAGGCCGATCTGGGGGCAGCTCTCCCCCGGGACGCACTTTGGACGCACGGAGGGCCGTGAGTGCGCCTTTATCTTCCCTGCACTAACCAGTCCTCGGCGCTCACAAAGCCGCCCGGGTTTTGCCCCCAAGGGCGGGAGATATCTCACCGGGCGAAAGTAAGTTTCAGGGTGGGTCTGTAAAGGTGGGGGGCTTTTGCAGGGTTTGTTTGTCATCTTTGCCCTTTCCTTTTTTTTGTACTCCCTACAGCCTGGGGGGCACTTACCGGTTTATAAGATAACTCTGAAAGGGTGTTATCGTGCGGCTAAATTAAGGGAGTTACAAGATGTTATGTAAATCGCGGTATAATCATGAGGATATCTTTGATTAATTGCCATTAAGGTTTTTATCTTCATAACTTTATATTTTTTTGGCCTCACATTACTTGCAGCTATCTGACTTGTTACTTTACCCATACACTTGGTCCTTAAATCTTTTCTTACTGTCCCCTGATGATATTATGGTATGATTGAATCATGTTGGGACGGGACATGAAGGTGCAATAGGGTGTTTTATATTAGGGTTAATATGGCTGCGGACAGGAACGCCCTTATCGGGGCGTATATCCTGTTTTCTCTTAGTTAGGTAAGGGTATCATTTAGGGTTGTAGGGCACAGGTTCTGGATATTTCTCTGGTCCCTCATGTGGTTTTTTCCTTTCTCCCACCAGCTTTTTGAGAGTTTTTGAGAGATATTGTGACATGTTTTTAATATATTTAATAAAAGTTATTTTTTAGGACCGTCTTTTCCTCTTTAAATTGCTTGTTTGACTCCCGGTGACACCAAAACAACTCTGTTCATTCGTGCCATGAATTTCCCAAGAACTGTGCAGGTGTTCTGTGGTATCTTCCATCAGAATGTTAGCAACCAGGGATTTGGAGTCGGGAAGCCAAAGCTCCGACTCCTCAATTTTCTCTCTCTCAACTCCCATCTATACTACAACTCCTCATACACGGGCATGTTTTTAAGGTGATACTTTACGTAGTTAATTGGTATACATCCAGGCTCTTTTCACCTTACTGATCAATATTCACAAGCTATTAGGTAGAATATACACTGACAAGCAAAATGGTAACAATGTTTTGATCTTTTGATTTTCAGGCTTCATATCTCACCATCCACTACAGCTTTAAATGTGAGATTGTGATATATCAATTTGACTTGCAAAAAAATAGCATCTGCTTAGTTTTGCTGATTCGTGTCTTGTAACTGCATTGTTATTGTTTTGCTCCTAAAAATCAAAATGTTAATTTTCATTATTTTGTTTGTATTTTGTAAATCAACCTTTTTTCTTTCAACATTGCCTGAATCCTTCTGGGCTTTGGATCAGATTCAAGCATGTCTCGACTGAAATCTGATCCCAAGTCTCTTCTACATGTTTCCAATGTTGATGTATACTGGTCGACCCACTTGGGTATGAATGCAGCTTTCTCTTCAATTATACCCACAAGTGTTCGATTGGGTTGAGGTTTGGGGACTGTGGAGGCCAATCCAGCATCTGTACTTCTTTTTGTGTTATACTTAATTTGTTAGTAAATTTTTACATTTAAAAAAAAATCATATAAGTAACTGTCCATTAGATGAGATACTACTTGATACACAAATAAATAATTTAAGGCATTCTTTACTTCGATAAGAAAAGTACATAAGCAATGGAAAATACAAAATTGCACTAATGACATTACTTTGGCATCATAATAATAAGGATTGTGAAGCAAAAGACGTCTCCTTCTTCACTAAAGAAAGAAAACAAATAATAAACTAAAAAAGTAACCCCCACCCAAAAAAAAACAACACAGAACTGTGGTACCCTACGCCAGTTCTCTGTATAAGAGGGACATAACCACATAACTATGTAATCATAGTAAGGTTGGGATTAAAATGTGAAAAACTATACGCGTGCTGGGATACAATGCTGCGGGATCGTCAACACGGACCTCGGTCCCCTCGCTAAAGCCGAGGGAGAGGGAGAAATTGATAGAGGACAAATTCATCCCACCAACTCTGAGCACTGCTTTAACCAAGCGTGTATCAGGGATTGGGTGTATGGATATGGCTGAGGATAAAGCTCCATGTTTGGGATACCAGACATCCTATAAGCCCCAAGAGAACCTGCTAGTCGAGAGGTGTCGGTTACCAGGATGGTGTATTCAATAGGGCTGCCGTAATGATCTCCTGGGGGAGTAAAAGTTACCTATGGAATCCTGCCATTTCTTGAATAATTTTGAGCATTGGGTTTTTCCTTTGTCTTGATTAAGTCTAGTCTGTCCATTTCCAGTTGATGTTTTACCACATGGATCACTTAATGTTACAAGATAGGGACGGTTGGTTCTATCATTTGGCCCAGGGAGGCTTTTAGCCCGCTATTAAATATATATATGCAGGAATCTGAGTGGTTCCTAAAATGATGTGGTTAAAAATTATGGAACTGGAGCTGGGTTTGGCTCTAAAGTTATATTCGACACCGAAAACATATGATTCAGAGTTTGTATGACGTGTGCTCCCAGAATTCAGGTTTCCCACACTGGGTCCATATACTATGGACAAAATCTGTGCGGGGGGGTGCCACAACTTAGGGAGGTCGTCCAAAACGGTCTGTAAACAAGCTGGATGGGGGGGGGGGGAATATTTAAACCGTAAATTGCTGGGTATGGGCAATTCTAAAGAATGTGTATCCACTTCTCAATTAACTTATATATTTATGGGAATCTTCAAGCCATCCCTGGAGAATTGTAGTAGAGATCTCCTGGTTAGGGTAGGGACAACTTCTCACATACCTTGAGCAAAAATCTGCAAGGCTCCGCTCGTCTTTCTGAACCCCTACAGAGACCAGCATATAGCGCTGATAAATGAAGTGGTCTGTTGAGAAGTAGGGCCGAGATAACACTATCAAAAGCATTAACTTAAAATGAGATGGCTTCATTGTCCTTTCTTCTTAAAAACTCTCTATTTGGGAGTAGGCCAAAAATATGCGATGGTGGCAGGTTTATTTTTGAGATAATTTGAGAGAGTGAGAGTAAATCCGTTGGTGGGGAAGGGTGAATATGATGGGGGGGGGGGGGAAATTAGTTACAAATCCCTTTACTCCTCCAGAATTTAAATTGGGGGTTATCAAGGCCAGGTTTGAATTTGGGTGCTCGCCATAGATAGGAGGTATATACTGGTCTGGTAGGGCAGAGTGAACAGGGTTCTACAGGCTTACAGGCTCCCGATCGTTGTCCCTCACAATGAGGCTATGTTTCGCCACCTTAGGAAGAAGCAGGAATATTTGGTATGGAGAAGGCTGGAAGGTCCATGGGTGAAACAGTGCCGCCCTCACAGTAGAGAGATTGGAATATCTGGAAGGACTGTTAACCCAAAATCCATCGTGACGCTGGATTTGCTGGCTAGATTATATATGATCCGGCAAAATTCTGCCCCCCCACCCATATCCCTTGGGGGATCAGTTTCGTAGGGCTATTCCGGGGGCGTTCTTTTTATTCCATAGGAATGAAGTGGGAAAAGCGGTAATAAAGTTGGGGACCATCTTTAATGTCTAAGCCATAAGGGGATTGTTTGTAAACCAAATATAGTATTTTTGGGAACGTCATCATATTGAGAAAGTATTGAAGCCTTAGCAAGTAAGGGGAGCGGAAAGTTGAAGCCTTAGCAAGGTTAAGGGGGAGCGGGAAGATGCATCTCATCGTTCTAGTTTCTTACCAATTTTGAGGAAACTTGAGGGCGGTTAATTGTGGTGATAAATGGACTCAGGGGATTACCGATTTTTTTTCACAGATACTGATGCGAGGCACCCCGCCAGGGTTATAGGTAAATGCGGAAGTAGAGTGAGGAGGGTGAGTTGACAGGGGAAGAGATCCAAACAATTCTGACCTTAGAAAACATTTCGACACTTGAAGCCCGAGAGAAAAGGCCAAACTCTGTAACAAATATATGCTATCGGGAAATCTCCCAGTGGGTAAGTTAGATAAATCAGAAGATCATCAGCAAAATAAGGAGACTTAAATATTTGGCATGACGAGATTAATGCACAGGAGATCTGGATGACCGGCCAGGGCTCTGGAGGGAGACGGGGGGGCTCTATGGCCAAATTAATACAGTTAGTGGGGTAATGGGCATCCCTGGCGAGTGATGTCCTCTCCAAAATGATATGGCCCTAGAAAAGAATAACCGGGGTCATGGATTGGGCAAGGGGGCTGGTATATGTGAAGGAGATATAAAGAACGGAAGGCTCCCTGGAATCGAGAAATCCGTCCAATCACTTGCCCCCAGCTCTACAGCTGACCCTGTAGAACGCTTTTTTCTGCATCAATGGACAGGTCAGCGGAGATGGATGAAGCCCCCGGTTTTCACATTTGAATCTCAATCCACATTCTGTAATGAATAGCATCTTACTTTACGTTGTCATTGAACCATTTCTTCGCCAAAATTGCGACTGTATAATGTGGGAATTGTTGTCCTGATGGGGAACACGTATGTTCGTACTATTCATCCCCATGTACTCGAAAGTATATGATGGTAACTCATTTGTAGGACACTAAACTTTTAGCTCAGAATTGAGATACATACATTGATACTGGTCAAAATATCCAATGTCTTTGGCTGTGTGGATGAAATCACCTATATCATCAGGCTACTTCCCACGAACTTGAAATTTCCTTCAATCTCTCGATATCTGTTAGCCCCTTTCCATCAATTTGCAACATTTCAGACCCCGGTGTCTATTGACTTTTGTTCTCATCGCACTCCAACTACATCGTTTCAATCTTTCACTTTTCTTACTCTTTTTACAAAAAACTGAAGCGACACTTGTCGATGATTGGAAGTTCGGCTCTTCACTTTTTTTTGGGCTATAATTCCAAAACTGTGTAATGCATGTTTCCCGATGCTTGCATGGACGTCTGTGATCTCGCTCTTGCAAAGCTTACGGGCCACCTCCACTGCCGTGTTTGTGACATCAGAAGTGATATACTGTAACGGCTGGAGTAGTAGATCCACTGTACCACTGCAGGCGATGGTGAAAGCCGACCATAGTCGGGGACAGGCAGAAAGGTCAGGACTGGCGGAAAAGGTTCGTGGTCAGGAAACGTAACAAAGGGATCGGAACAATGTAGAACAAAAAAACAATCTGCAACACGTTCTCTAAGGCTTGAGCCTTAGATCCGGAGGGGAAGTGGGGGGGGAGCCCAAATATATGGGTTCAGCCCCAGAAAATTTAGCCAGTGCCCCGGCACGGGCCCCTTTAACCCTAGGACCCGACCCAACACACCTTTAGTGAGGGGGAAAGCGGAAAACCGGCCGGCAGAGGAGCACGACAAAGGGGAGGGCTGGGCAAAAAACAGTGATCCCACACGGGACATGCGGACCATGTGCAGGAAGAGGGGACAGGAGTGTGCCCACGGCCCGATATGCCCATGACAGTCCCCCCCCTCATTACCCACCCCGTTTTTTTTGGAAAAGAAGAAAACCCTTTTGAACAAGATCCAGATCCAAGATATTAGCCTCCGGCTCCCAGGACCTCTTTTCAGGCCCAAACCCTTTCTAGTCGATAAGGAAGGACCGTTTTCCCCTGATGGTTTTTGTGGCCAGGATCTCCTTCACTTCAAAAATAGTCTCCCAGAATTTGGTTTAACCTTTCCACTCACCTGTTGATACAATTCGTTCAGTGCAGTGCCAAGAGCAAGAGGAATTGGGTCTTGCCAGTGCTACTGCTCCCATATCTTCAGCCTCATCAGATGAGGAGTTTAATTTTGAAAAGTATTTGGATGACATGGAGCAGGCAAAGCATTACCGCAGGGGAAAAGATTCCGCTCCCATAGCAAACAGATTGACCAGATTTCAGCAAAATTTTTCACTTTCTTTCAAAGACGTAGAAGAGTTCAACCATTCATCAAAACTGACTGTGCATGAGGCAATTCTGATGTTGCCCCTGTGGTCACTGCTTTGTCACAAACCCAAGTTAGTGTAGAGAGGCCATTCTCTAGCCTGGAAATAATGAGATCAAATTTGAGGTCATCTATGAAGAAGGATCTGATGGAGGCAAAACTATTTCTCAGAACAAATTCATAGCCTCCACAAATGTTATTCAGGGTATTTTTGTTGAAAACTGTTTTTTCCCACTTACTGCAGCATTTTGCATATTTACAATTTTTTAACGGTTTTTGTGTTCTAAAGTTGTATCCAAAAATATATTTTACACCAACAAGCAAAATGGTAACAATGTTTTGAACTTGTGACTTTCAGGCTCCATATCTCACCATCCACTACAGCTTTGAACGTGAGGCTATCATCATTTTATAGGCAATCATCTTGGCTATCTCATACATAACTTTGACCTGCAACTATTTAGCATATGCTTAGTTCTGCAGATTCTTGTCATGTTACTGTTACTTTGTTGTAACATTGTTACTGTTTTGCTCCTGGTGGTGGGACAATCTTTTTCTTCTTGTATACTGCAAATTACAACCTGTTCTCACATTCCCTAACAGCTCAGTGTGTTATTAGGCTGATTCTCAAGCGAAAGGTTACTGGTTCAAGCAGCCATGAAGAAGATTTCACAAGAAAAGACAAGGCGTTTCATCCAGCTCATCAAAAGTGTCTCTCGGCCAAGAAAATTGCCAAACTGCATCATGTGAGGCCATGACAGCTGTAAGAATATGAAATAAAGTCCATCCATCCATTCAAAAGCGAAGAGGTGGACGTCCAGACAAAATATCAGAGTCAACAAGTCAGTTCATCACAAGTTCAATCAGTTTTAACGCGACAGACACGGTAGTGGAGGCGGCTCGTATGCTTCGTAAGAGTGAGATCACAGACGTCCATGCAAGCACAATGCAACATGCATTACATAGGTCTGGAATAATGGCCTGAAAAAAGGTGAAGAAGCCTCATCTTCAATCTCGTCATAAGAAGCACTGACTCGAGTTTGCAAAAAAGGACCAAAAATGGAAGATTGGAAACGGGTGATTTGGAGCAATGAGATGAAAATCAATAGATCGGGCTCTGATGGGTTCAAATGGGTTTGAAAGAATCAAGGGAAAAGGGGGCTAATGGATTGAGAAATTGAAGAAACTTTCAAGTTCGGTGGAGAAAGCCTGATAAGGGGTTGTTCTACAGCCAAAGATGTTGGATACTTGACCAGGATAGATGTTGATCTCAATGCTGAGCTATATGTGAGTATCCTACAAGATCAATTACTTCATACACTCGAGTACTATGGGTATGAAAAGGATGATATAGTGCTCTAGCAGGACAATGACTTGAAGCATACATCGAGATTGGAGAAGGAATGGTTCAATGACAATGAAGTAGAGTTGCTGCATTGGTCTCCACAGTCCCCAGACCTCAACACAATCGAACACTTGTGGGTAGAGTTGAAGAAAAAACTGTTTTCATACCCAAGTCCACTATGCACCAACATTGGGAAGGTGTAGAAGAGATCGGGGATCAGATTTTGGTCAAGGCATGCTTGAATCTGATCCAGAGCCCAGAAGGTTTCAGGCAGTGCTGAAAGCCAAAGGTAGATTTACCAAATACTAACAAAATAATAAAAATTAACATTTTGATTTTTAGGAGCAAAACAGTAACAATGCAGTTATATGACAAGAATCTGCAAAACTAAATAGATGCATAATACTTGCAAGTCAAATTTATGTATAAATTAATTATATAGGTAATTATTGTCTGTAAAATGATGATTGTCTATAAGATGATGGTGGTAATAATAATCTTTACTTGTATAGCGCCAACAAATTCCGCAGCACTTTACAATGTAGAGGGTGTCTCATGTACAAAACTGTAGTGGATGGTAAGATATGGAGCCTGAACGTCAAAAGATCAAAACATTGTTACCATTTTGCTTGTCAATGTCTGTTCTACCTAAATAGCTTGATTATTGTATCATAGTGTGATAAAAAGCCTGAAGTTACCATTTTACTACAATAAAGTTATCACTTAAACATGTGCCATGTATGAGGGAGTCAGGAGTCGGAGCTTTGGCTTACGACTCCACAGTCCTTGATTTTTGGGTCATCTAACTCAACAATTAGGGATAAAAATGTATTGGCCAAAATTAATCCATAGATTAGAGGATGATCCAATTCAGGGTTTACAGTTTTGTGAAACAATTTTTAATAAAGAAACACAAGAAGATGGTATTATTAGAAAAATAACTTGGTCCAATGGAGCCAACTGGAGACTTTCAAGACAGAAAACCGCCTTGCATCATTTGAAAAACAGTTGAATTAGTCCGGAGTTACAGTCTGGATGGCCCTTTCAACTAATGGGGTAATTGGACCTATCTTTTACAATATAATGTGTCAGTAATACAAATAAACAAGTTCCTTTGCTTCTGATAAGACACGGCAGGGAGTGACTTCACCATGGTTGGCCAGGCAGCAATGACAGCAAAGAGAGGTGGTTGGTAACCTAGGAAATCTATGATAAGATCACCTTTAGCTCATAGATGAAGCAAAATCGGAACAGCAATGTATTTAGTAATAGTTTTTATTTACCATTGCCTACATTTTTAAAGCTAATTATTTTGATGAGAAAACCCCTTTTAAAGTCAATTATGTCATTTTATGTGACCTGCGAGAGCTTAGAAACACTGAGCAGGGAGGGACAAGGTCCAGACTTGGCAGAAGTAACAGTGCCAGCACAATTAGCTTGTACCATCTTGGATTCAGAGCCCTGGCATGCACCTCCTCATTACTCTGCTTACCAACTCACAGACAATGTCACAGCTCTGCCAGCCCTACCAAGACACCAAGGTCACCCTCCAAACAGCCCTTTGAGGGCAACCTTGCCCCTCGGTGAAAATAAATTTTACACCCTTGCTCTGTATTATCACAAACTAACAGTCCATTTCCAATTACATTATAAAAGATACCAGGGCAGTGCTTCATGTTTTATAGTTCTGATATTTAGCCAAGGTCCCCATGTATCACTAAACTAAAAAAATAGAAGCCACCAGAGATGAAGTAAGAGATTAGACAACAAGATTATATTAACTATGAGAGTGGAAGTACAAGAGTTAGTTCTTCATTTGGCCACTATGTGCACTCTAGCAGCCAATGTAAATAATTGTATGTGATTTGTTATTAGTTCCTGGTAATTCATCATCCAGCAGCATAGCTGTAGGCAGTAGAGGAAAATGTTTCATGGTAATTAATTAGCACCAAGAAGACTCAGCAATTGGGCACAACCACAATGCATGCCACAAAACTCTCTAACATTACATCAGGGGTTCTCAACTTGTGGACCGCAGACTTCTGGGGGTCCGCCGCGGGTTGCCAGGGGGTCCGCAAAGGACTTCTGGTTTTCTCGCTATTTGCATGGAGGAGGAACACATTCTCCTCCTCTGTAATCTTCTGCGTTGTATGCTACTGTGTACGATATCCTGCCCCAGTCATCCTTGATGCCACGCCTGGAGTCATGTGAGGGTGGCATGCGGCTTACATGCAGTATGCTGCAACGTGGAAAAAGAAAAATATATAGCTCACCTACTGCTGATAAAGTTTGTCCACGGGCTTCCCCTCTGTAGCGTTCCTTCTGTGTAACTGGGCTCTCCGCTGGCTGGGTGGTAACATACAAGTGATGAGTCCGGTGTGCCGAATGCAGCTATGCAAAAGCTCGCAGTAATGGAAGGACTCCAACCCAGTGTAGTTGAATCTGAAACATCCGCTTTATTAAATAATAGTAAAATCAGCAAAACTACATAGAAAAGGTTCACGCTGCAACGGCAGACGCGTTTCGGGCAAGGAATGCCCTTGTTCACTGCTACTCACTAAAAAAGACACATTACATTTAAAACAAAGTGTACACCAATCACAGTGAGTGAATGCTAACACGTGACTAAAAGAGAAAGGAAAAGAGGCAATGTTAGATCGAAGTTCAGCATGTGGCCAGCAGGTGAAGAACTTAAAGGGGATGTATTGCTTCCTTACTTCGGCTGAGTCACACTGCTCTGAGCTTCTCAACTCTGTGAATGCAGGGGTGTTTCTTCCCCTCCCAGCTGGATGACATCATCCCCCCTTCACTGCTGGCCTGAAACTCCCCCCCCCTCCCCTCTGAGTCCACATATCACTGTGTCTCTCTCTATCAGTCTTATTTTATAAGAGCTGTATACATACCACAGGCTGCATTCAATCTAATCTGAGCACTGATCTCTTACAGCTTTCTAAGAACGGCACAGATCTGCGTGTATGCAGGAGAGTTAGGCACAGGGTCAAAACTGTCATGTTTTCTCATTGTACAATCTGCTGCAGTCTGTTTCTGCTAGGTGTGGAAACAGAAAATGCTACGGCCCCTAACTCTGAGTCAGACACACAGCTCCGTGAATCGACCCAGGGGCTGTACAGAATGTAAATGAGCTCTCAGCTAGTGAATTGCAAGGAGGAGGGATTAGACCCACACTGGATATCAGTGTAAATAAAAACACAAGATAAGGGACACTGTGAGAACAAGACAGCTCTGCTAATGACATCCAATTGCAAGTTGCTTGTTTTCACTGTCCCCTTATTCTGAAGACCATTTAATGAAACGATAGCACCCCTTTAATAAATGTATAATAAATCTGTTTTAAAATTTAGACCTGCTGGTATTCTAGTACCTAAATTTAGGATCCAATAAGCCTCTCTAAGTCTGACTTTTTTAACCAATCTCCTTCCCAGTAAGGTTTTCTACTAATTCAATACCATAGAGTTTAAAGCTTGCTAGATTTCCCTCATGGTGTTCAATAAAGTGTTTGGCAGCACCTGACATGTGTCCCTGTCGTTTATTGATGCTTTCTATATGTTCTGATATGCGGGTTTTTATTTTTCTGATGGTGCTGCCAACGTATTTTTTATTACATGTAACACATTCTGTGATGTACACAGCATGATGGCTGTTGCAATTTAAAAATTTCTTTATGGGGAAATTCATCGTGTGGTCTGCACTGCTATAAGCAGTAGCCTTTGTACTCAATTTACAGACATTGCAGCGGGTACCTCCACATTTAAAAAAGCCTGTTTGGGACAGCCAAGTTCTTGGAAAACTCGAATGTTTAGGAGCACTAGGAGAGATAATGTCACCTATAGTTGTGTTTTTTAATGTGCCTTTATATGTTGGATTTTTGGATAGAAAAAGTCTGACGTGTAAACATACACTCAAAAACTATGAAACAATGTAATGGTCCATCCTCACCAATTTTAACTTCCTTGTCAGTGAATTGTTTGTTGTTTATTTCCTGATTAATGGTGTATCCCTATTGATAAGACATGAATGGTTTTCACTGAAAAAAATGCTTTCTCTTTTATGTCATTATTTTATTGATTTATATTTTTATTTTAGTTACTGGCTGAAGGTTTCTCGCAAAATCTTCAATGAAGGCCTTACAGCTATATGAATGCTTAAAAACTGTGATGTCCTATCAAGACAATGGAACTCCATCAGCCCAGACATCAGCCTCCTGTGCAGTTGCTTTTAACAAGTAGAGAAACATTGGTCCGTCTGGTAGGAAACACAAAGTGCTTACTTGAGAATTTGGTCAACCATGGATATTTTTCCCCCGAAGATTCAGAAATTGTTCTGCAGTTTCCTACAAGAGCAGACCAGGCAAGTCCTCTTGTGCATGTAACAATTGTTATTTTTTTTTTATATATATATATAGGGATGAGATCAATACCCTGAATTCATAATGCTTTTGGTTGGAGTTATAGTTTAAGGAGAACCAGCTCTGCTCCGTCCTCACTCTCTTCCAGTCCAGTCTGTTTTCTTCCTGTCTTCTACTGAAGAGTACATCACCGCTGCAGTGGTCATGTGTCATCACTGTTTGGAGAACTTACTTACTAATGGTGTTGTTAGCTAACACCATGTGATCACTGCGGAAGAAGACAGAAAGAAAACAATAGACCGATGGAGAGTGAGAATTGGCACAGTGCTGGAAACAAGGTGAAAGGGGGGAAG
>JAODAL010022575.1:0-64404 GCA_025379985.1 Phyllomedusa bahiana
CTCTGCGGCCAAAACTGGCTCCGGCGGTAAGGGGTTAATAAATGAGAATAAAAGAAAGTCTACCATGATTTATATTTGAAGCACATTGGAGCAGTGGAGGTAGCTCATATGGTGACTTGCTGATATATATATATATATATATATATATATATATATATATATATATACATAAATAGTGGGACTGTTATAATTAAGGATACCATCATATCATGGTGCATTATCTGGTAAGTTTAGTTTTGCTATCATCTGTAAAATTATTTTAATACAGCACCACTAGTTTAGACTCAAAAACAATTGACACTTGAGTATGATAAATTGTAAGCTTAAATATGTTGGTCAAAATATTAACTTATACCACATGTTTATAATTTTTTTCAGGTTATACTGTATGCTGTGATATAAGGGAAGAATAACCTCCCTGATCCAAAAATACAGGGATTGCTAATAGGCTCCAAAGAAGCCTTCAGCGCCAGAAACCACATTGGCCACTCAGTTTCACCCAAAATAGGTACTATTTAGTACAAAATACAGCTCCAACACTTGTGCTTGTTTTATGCAAAATATCATTCACTTTTTATTAGCACATTAAAAGCATAATAATTCTTCATCATTTGAATATGATATAAAAGTTAAAGCACATAACCTGTACAACATCTGGCTTATAAAGTCCACTTATAGAAGTTGGACATCAGTCATAAGTTAATGCCCATTTTCATAGCAGTTCCAAGCTCCTATATATCTGTTTCCTCCACCACACACCAACAACATTTCAGGGGATATGCCCCCTTTGTCAAGCGTCTATAACCTGATACAAATTTAAGCGAAAAGGTATACTGTTATAATGATTGTCACTCAGTTCCACCCACAATGCTCCCTCAGTGTCAGGAATCACATTTTCCTCTCAGTGACAGAAATTGCAATGCCCTTTTCATTTCCATACATAGTGCCCCCAGTGCCAACCACAATGTCTACTCAGTTTAACCCCTCAAAATATCAATACCACACACAATGCCAACCATGTTGTTCCCTCTCTGCCACTTATAATGCCTCAAACAATGTTAGAATTAATTCCAAAAGCAGTCCCAGTCAGATGATTGCAGGGATATGGATAGAAATGACGAAATTAGTAAGTTTAATCCAGATATAAAATAATGATGAACAGTAACTGACCCTGAGAACTAACTTTCTTTGACTCCTAAACCTGTTCCTAACATTAACTCTTACACCAGATCCCACTAAGGATGTATTCACAAGCATATTTGGGGGGCATACTTCGGCACTTAATTGCGCTGGAGTACATCCTGCAAATTTGAGAAAAACATTATACAAGCAAATACAGAACTCAATGAGTGCTGTGTAAAATCACCATTGTCGTTTAGTCAACAGTGATTTTATGATCATTTTTCTCGGTGCCTGGAAATAGAAAGCTAGCTGAGGCAGAGAGCTGTCTCATGTTGAAAGTATGCACTGGTCGTGTGAACATACCCATGTGAATATTAATAATTACAAGTACCAGTCAAGAAAAAAAAAATAATATAGCAGGAAAAAACAAAGGCGAAATGAAAAAAATAAAAGAGTTACAATTATTTCCAATGCCAAAATTGCATTTCATTGGTAATTTTATGTCCCCAAAAAATGGAATGAAAAGTTGGATTAAAAAGTTGCATATATCCCAGAAATGTCACCAACAAAAATTATACCACAGCTGCAAAAAAAACAAGTCCTCATTTGGGTCCATTGGTGAAAAACCAAAAAATTATTGGTGGCAGAAAATGGTGCTGCAGCACAAACTTTTTACTTTTTTAAAGTAGTAACACATACCAAAATTTCTACAAATTTGGTATCACCAGCATCTGTAGAACACAGATAGCATGTCATTTATACTTAGTTGTAAACTCTATAAAAAGAAAGCCTCTAAAAAAGTAGCACAATTATTGATTTTTTTTATAATCAATACCACAATTTTATTTTTTGGTTTGTCAGTACATTATATGGTATTGTTAATGATACCATTAAAAGTGCATCTTGTCTTGCAAAAACAAAACCTCATATGTCTATGTAGACAGAAAAACAAAAAAAGTTATGACTTCTAGAAGGCAGGTAGGATAAAAGAATACAATGTAAAAAGAAATCCTTATGGAGATAAAGGCCTAGAAATGAATGCAAATGACTGAACTAAGGGCCACATGTATGAAAAAAGTCTTGGTGTAAAACTTCCCTTGTTGCCCATAGCAACCAATCAGAGATCCCCCTTCATTTCATATAGTGCTCTGAAAAAATGAAAGAGGAACTCTGATTGTTGGCTATGGACAACAAATAAAGTCTTAGACCAAGACAGTTTTCATACATGTCCCCCTAAGTTTCCAGGCCGAACAATCTCTCAGAACTTGCACAATAATCCATACCAGGTTACCAAACCCAGAAAACTTAATAGTAGGGTTAAAAATGATCCAGTCCTCTCTGATGAGCTCAAATTATTTTTACCTGATCAGCTGATCTACCTTGATAGTTGTTTGAGATGGTTGCCTAGCCACTGCTTCACATGTGATTCAATAGGAGGAAGAAGATGAAATGGCAGGAAGATTTCTACCACGGTGCAACTTTTTGTTACCTTCTTGTGAGATGGAACATGATGCTAACACAATTACTATTTAGAGACAAGTCAGTTGAATAATTTCTTTCTAGCTTTAGATTCTCATTTTGTTCTAGTTTAAACTCTTAAAGAAAAGAGAACCAGGAACAATTAGTATATTTTTATTTCCTAGACATTTGGATTGATTTATTCGGCAAAGTTCATATAAAGGTTTAAGATTCACTTTACATTTAAAATCTTTACACTTTTTAATACCTAATTTAACTTTTAATTAAGCAATTTCCACTCAATATGCCTCATACATCTTTCTTTTAGACTCAGTCATCAAACGCTTTTATTGTCCATGATTTAATTTAAATGCCAAACATGTAAGAAGCAGAGCAGTCACATTAGAACATATGTTTATACAAGATTGCATTAGTGAAGCAAAATATTGGTCTACTGATGTTTGTTAATCAATCCATTAAAGCATCTTATTGTCAAGGCTGGCTGTATTTTACTACAAACAGAAGATATAAATTAAACCAGCAATTTAACTTTCTATTTTAATGTTTTTAAACACAAAGCTATAATATTTTTTGTTATGGCCTTCATGTTTGCATTATTATAATTTACTCTGGTGGCAAGCAGTGCAGTTAAGCCCATACATTTATTCCATTGCCATGTTCCTTTTTTTAAAAAAAAAGAAAAAAATTACCAGTGCAGAATTTTGTAAATATAAGATAAATAAATGTTGTTCAGGGATTAATATTTAATTTAAATGGTACCAGCATTTCGGGGTTAAATTCAAAAGAGTTTTATTTTTAGTTATTGCTGGTACTCCCTGCCATTCTCAGCTACAGCTCACAAACTCTTCTGCTGATCTCATAATGATGTACTAAATATGTTGATGACATGTCAACTGACCCCAACTGCTATGCTGTGTTGTAGTGTTCCTCAAATAGGGCTTTGTTTGGTTTAATGAAGACACAATTAAATGAGTAAAAAAACATTTAGGTTTGGGATGTCCCAAATCCAAATGTTTTCTCTTATGCTCTTTCTCTAACCATAACCAAAATCCTGACCCTAACAAAGATAGGAATGTTTAAGGTTTTTTACTTACCAGTCTGGCAAGCGAAGCTTCCGTTGCAGTCTACAAATGAAGCAAGGATAAACTTCATGGATAACGCATTATGATATCATGGCACAGAAAGTACCGTAGTCTAAACTTTTTCAGTGCTTTTCAAAGGCTTCTGTTGTGATCTAAGAACAGCTAACATGGAAATCCATGATATTAAAATCAAGCCTAAGTGCTACACTTGTGACCTCTGGTCTAAACTCCTGTTTGAAGTCACTTCTGGTTACAAGAACATTGGGCCTATACTAAAGTAACTGAAAGTTATATCGGATAGGATATCGGACCAGAGTAAAATGGCAACAGAAGCATTGCATTGCTGGACAGGTATGTTAAAGGGAATCTGTTGCATATGTTATGCCTCCCTTGCTGAGGACAGCACAAGATAGTGACAGACATGCTGTTTCCAGTGATGTGTCCCTTACTCTGTAAGATGCAGGAGTTTCAGAGCATTTAGGGCCATATTATGAAAACTGTCTAGATCTAAAACTCAGTTTGTTGCCCTTAGCAGCCAATCAGAGCACCACTCTCATTTCATATAGTGCACTGAAAAAATTAGAGGGGTGCTCAGTTTGGTTTCTATGGGCAACAAAGTGAATTTTAGACCTAGACAGTTTTCATACATGTGGCCCTTAATGCTTAAATCTGACAGTTTGTAGCATGTTCTGTTAGAGATGAGTCCAGCTTATTCATAATCAGGTGTTAGCTCTGCTCACCATTGACTAGCCCCATCCACCTGTAATTTCCTCATAGGTTTCATGAATAAACAGAAAATTTCCCTTTAACCCTCTAAAACATCACTAAAAGTAACTTGGGGTTAATGTTATTGTTACAGTCAATTTTTTGGGTTCCGGATTTCAATTTTCAGACGAAATTGATTTGGGCTAACCTGAACCTAAGTACTTTTAATGTTATACACTTTTAATATATTACATTGCAAATAAAGGAAAGGTTTTTAACTGAATGAAGTCTTGTCAAAATTGTATTACCAATATATGTTTAAATAATTGTTAACTCCTAATGAAATACTCAGTTTTCGAGTGGAGACACTCTGTGTAGCATAGAAAGAAGTTGGGATAGTTTGCTACAGCTGTCTTTATAGTGCTCAGATTTGTGTCAAATTTTACTTTGACTTGAGTGCAACATTACTATAATTTTATTACAGTGTATAGTTATTATAGTGTATAATAATGCCACCAATTTTGACAGCAATTGGTCACTATGTTCCAATGATGTGCACTTTGCACGTACAACAGACTGAGGCTAGCGTCAGAAACAGAAAGGAATACCTTGAGTATTTTTGAAAAAATTATTATTTTCAGATTTGGCATCCATATTCCCTTATTTTTAAAGGGGTTCTACATTTTTATTTCTATCAGTACACTGGTACTTATAATCACCTTTCCCCTTTCCTCCAGTCGTTAGCAGGAGAGGCTTTTGAAAGGAAGGGAGATATTTTGCAGCTCAGTGTGTTCTGTGATCTTGAATGAAAAAGCATTGTTTTACCACTTTTTTGGCCAGCAGACCTCTGATAGGAGGTGAAATTGTCCCTGTTTTTTTCAGTTCTGTTGCAATCATTGCGTGTCAATGTTCCCAAAAACCGACATAAGTTATCCCTATAACTTTTAAATAGTTTTATTGAAGTCCGTGAGTCTGCCGTAAAGAGCTCAGTTGTATGCAAATTGTGTTATACATATTTCCTAGTAAATTGCGCCTGTAGTCAGTGGTGCGAAGGCCGCCATATTAATCCATATAACATTTAAATACTCTTATTGCAGTCCGTGCGTCTGTTTGCCACAAAGAGCTCAGTTGTACGCATATTGTTTTATACATATTTTATAGTAAATTACACCTGTTGTCAGTGGTGCGAAGGCCGCCATATTAATCCATATTAATCCATATAACATTTACAGACTCCTTTTTTCAGCACTTTTTAATCTGTGGGTCATGTAGATTTGAGGGTCATGCTGCGGTCCAGGACAGGCATAGTTAATGTCCAGTTCAAATAAAATGGCGGTTTAATGACTACTTTCTTCCGACACTTTTTAATCGGTGGGTCATGTAGGTTTGAGGGTCATGCTGCGGTACAGGACATGGATAGTCAATGTCCACTTCACTAAAATACTGGTTCAAATAATACTTTCTTTCGGCACTTTTTAATTTGTGGGTCATGCAGATTTAAGGGTCATGCTGCGGTCCAGGACAGGCATAGTCAATATCCAGTTCAACTAAAATGGTGGTTAAAAGACTACTTTCTTCTAGCACTTTTTAATCTGTGGGTCTTGCAAGTTTGAGGGTCATGCTGTGGTACAGGACAGGGATAGTCAATGTCCAGTTCAACTAAAATGATGGTTCAAATAACACTGCCTTCTGGCACTTTTTTATTTGTGGGTCATGCAGCTTAAGGGTCATGCTGTGGTACAGGGAGAGTGAATAGTCTGTGACTTTTTTTCTGTAACTCTTGTTGCCTAATTGTCTTGCCTAAGATGTAGCACGTATCCAGTTTCCTGTTGTGGATATTAATTCCAGCTTCTGCAGCCCTGTTTGGGTGTAAGAATGAAGGTGTTGTTCCTCTCCTTTAGACTTTAATGGTCATCGGTGATAATCTGTTATCGACTGTCGGCTATCAGCATGATAATTGCCGATATCGACTATCGACTCGATAACGATAGTTGACACAATCGCTCATCACTAAAGGAGAGGAGTGTTTTAGGCTATGTTCACACGGCTTAACTGCGGGGCGTAATTTCCTCCTGCGTCTCCCTTAGTTATTGCGACCCGATCGTCGCGATAATTAAGGGGTTAACCGCCCCCCCCCCCACCCCCGGAGCGATCCCCCAAACCACCTGGACGTATGGATACGGCCAAGGTCGTGAAGGGGTTAATTGAGTTTTACATGTACCATATATAAATACATAGGGTGACATGTCAGAAAAGAGGCGACTCGAAACCAGTTTTAAGGCACCTTTTAAGGCACCTTATATATATGAGTGTATAGTGCTCCTGATGAACAAACATGTCAAAAATGTGGAGTGGGGTATACCTTGCATAGCATAACTGATGAGTCTCATTTAGGCATGTTCAAATGTGTCATGCCTGGCGTAAAATGCATCTAGTTTTGGTATATGACAGTTCATTTATATAGAAAATAGGTCGGCAACAGCTTTTTGCCGCAAAATACACCAAAAAATGGTGCGGCCCTAATGGGACATGTTGCCCATAATTAGAGAAGGGCAAATCGATTCTAACGAAGTGGAATTCGTTTAGAATTTCAGGAAAACTTCGGTTCTGAACGAAGTCGAAGTTTGGGGTACTTCGGGTGAACGAAGTGTGTTTTGATTGATAAAATGGCTGGAGACATGGGCTACATGGGGAAAATCTGAGAGAAGAAGGGCATAGCTGCATGACTGTGCAGAGATGAAGCAATCAGGACGGCGGGATTCTGTGACGTCACGAAACTATATAAGTCCGGGGCGACGTGGGAGTCATACGCTTCATGTATGATCAGGGAAGGTGCTGCGCGCTGATTGTTACGAAGAACTGATTTTTATACAGCGATTTTTGTGGGGGATCAGTTTTGTATCAGAGACTGTTTTTTAAAATGTTCTATTCTGATTTTTTGGTGTATTGGATCTGAAGTCAGTGTGATTCATGAAAGCTGCATAAAGTTAATGTATTGCTAAAGAAATTTGAATATCCAAGGGATGTAAGCAGTTCCTGTGTATATTTAAAAAACAGCGTTTTTATAATACAAAATCCCACTTCATTTTGGTTGCTCAATTCTTTTGCCAATTACATCCAGGGTTAATTAGATGTTTGCTGCTGTTGTGACTCCAAGAAACCGTTTTTCACGCCAAAAAATAAAATTTTCATGTAGGAAATTTCCCAAGGAAGGTTAATTACATTTTTTCTTTGTTGTGTAGGTAGAAAAACACGAATTGTAACACGCTACAAAGCTAGTAGTTTCCTGCTGTCAATTCTTTGCGCAATTTACATCCAGGGTTAATTAAAGCGTTGTTTTTTGCTGTGGTGACAAAAATAGACCGTCTTTTTTCACCGCCAAAAAATACAATTTTCCTGTAGCATAATTCACAAGCGAAGGTTAATTAAAATTTTTTTCTCTTGTTGTGTAGCGTAGAAAACACCCCAATTGTAACACGCTACAAAGCTAGTAGTTTCCAACTGCTCAATCTTTTGCGCAATTTCCCATCCAGGGGTTAATTAAGCGTTGTTCTGCTGTTGTATCAGTAAAAGAAATTTTTGTTTTTCACCGCACAAAAGAAATTCTGTAGCAAAATTTTCATATGAAGGTTAATTAACCCTGTTTGTGCTTTTATATTCAGTAAAATACACTGAGTTTTTAAACGGCACATACAAGTCAATTTTCCTGCCCATTTGTGGAGCGCAATTTATATCCAAGGGTTACCCAAGCTTCTTAGTGGGTTATTTGGGTCAAATACAGGGTGTGTATTTATTATATACAGAAATCTTCATCAAACAGTGTCTGTAATTTTAGACAAACAGTATGTCAGACAGAGAGGTGGCAGGCTCTTAAACCTGCGAGTGAAAGAGGCACAAACATTCCTGTAGCAGGTCGCAGCACAGAAAGGGGGGATGTCGCAGCGGGGTACTCGGTGAGGCCACAACTGCCGCTGTCATCTAGCGCCTTTGTACTGACTAGCAACCCAATGGTTCTTGATTGGTTGACTAGGTCATCCACTTCCCCAGATGACATCTGACAACCCAGCCAAGAGTCGGTGGGAACGTCAGACACAACCCTTAGTTGGCATGGCCCGGGAGTGGGTCAGGGGGCCCTCACCTGTCCTCAACCCGCCTCTGTCCCATTCGGTTCCCTCAGCCAGAGATCTACTATGTGGTCTGGGCTCGGGCCCCAACTATATAGCGAGAATGAACAATTTGAGGAGAGCAGTCAGCAGCTACTTGGCAGCGAAGAAATGGGGTCAATACCCCCTGCTTCTTGCAATAGGCGGCAAAGTATAGATGTTGAGAGTGGCATGGGGGGGGTCATGTTGTGGGGGGGTCAGCCTCTGCATACAACAACCGGTGATGAGGACAGCAGTGACGATGAAACACAAATGATGATGATGTAGCCGACCGCACTTGGGAGCCGGGTGAGGCAAGGCTTCATCATCATCGGGGAAAAGGGGCGTAGCTTGCGCGTCAGGCAGGGGCGCAGCCAGCAAGTGGGTC
The DNA here is from genome assembly GCA_025379985.1 of Phyllomedusa bahiana. Classification (NCBI taxonomy): domain Eukaryota; kingdom Metazoa; phylum Chordata; class Amphibia; order Anura; family Hylidae; genus Phyllomedusa; species Phyllomedusa bahiana. The sequence goes on from JAODAL010022575.1 coordinate 8,919, forward strand.
GTGTGGCCGTGAGTCAGCAGGATAGCAGCAGTGTGAGGTCGGGAACCAAGCGGCCACGGGGTAAAAAAACCCGCTTCGCAGGTCCAACAAAGTAGCGGCACAGGGGCTCAGCGAGGCAGCGGCGGCAGTAGACACTCAGTGCGGAGCCTTGGCGGTAAAATCCGATACTCGGCGGTGTGGCAGTTCTTTGCTAAGACACGGAGGACCCGGGAATATGGGTATATGTAGAATCTGTAAGCAAAAAGTGAAGCGTGGCCGGGGCGCTAACGTTGGCACCACGGCCCTGTGTCAACAAAATGCGCGTCCCCATCTGGTGGGCTGGGAGAAACGTGGCTCAGATGTGGTGGTCCTTCTGCCGCCGCAGCAACAGCACCCAGCAGCGCCCAGTGGCAGCATGCCATTGCAGCCAGGCAAGGCTCCACCACCTCTGCAGAAGGGAGCTGTTTCTCTTTGACTCATCCCGGTCCAGATGCTCCTGCTCCTCGCTACTCATGGCGCCAGCAGTCGTTTAAGCGAGGCGATTGCAAAGAGACAACAGTATGCTTTCCAACATCCTAAGGTGCAGCAGCTGACCGTGTCCTGTCCAAGTTGTTGGTACTGCAGTCCCTCCCTTTCCAAATGGTGGACTCTGCACCCTTCAGAGAAATATGGCTTGTGCCGAGCCGAGATGGAGAGTTCCAAGCGTAATTTCTTTTCCAAAACGGCAGTACCAGCGATTCATAAATATGTAGAACAGAAGGTGGGCCAGTCCTTAAGCTTATCGGTTTGTTCCAAGGTGCACGGCAGCGCGGACGTCTGGAGCTGTAACTACGGTCAGGGCCAGTACATGTCCTTTACGGCCCCACTGGGGGAATGTGCTTCCGGCCAGGCACACCAACAACTTGGACAGGAGACGCGCTTTCTCCTCCAACGTTGTCAAACTGCTGTCCTGCGCCAATGTCCGCCTCCTGCTCCTCCACCACCCCCAAACCCTCTCAGCCTCCACAAGTACTGCTCCATCATCCACATGTGTAGGGCACAGCGGTTTTCACGCAGTTCTACACCTGGCTTGCCTCGGCGAACGAAGTCACACAGGGGAGGAACTGCTCCGCGTCATGCAGCAAGAAATCGATGTGTGGCTTTCTCCGCGCCAACTGCAAATCGGAACCATGGTGACGGAAAAATGGGGGAACATGGTGTCCGCGCTGCACCAAGGAGGGATGGTCCATGCGCCCTGCATGGCGCACGTGTTCAATCTGGTTGTGAAAAGGTTCCTGAAGTCTTCCACCGATCTTCGGCAGATTCTGAAAATGGCCAGGAAACTGTGCATGCACTTTATCCATTCGTACAAAGCCAAGAAACACCTCCTCGAGTTGCAGCGGCAGAACGGCCTCCCCCAACACACTCTGATATGCGATGTTTCCACCCGTTGGGAAATTTCCCGCTGCACATGTTGGACCGACTGTATAAACAGAGAAAGGCCATTAACGAATTTTGATGATCCAGGCAGACAGAAGTACTCCCCTGTGTAACTTTGATGTCAGCCAGTGGCAGCTGATGCGTGACACCTGCCGTTTGTTGAGGCCATTCGAGGAGGCGACGTTATTTGCCAGTCGCCCGGACTAGGGATGAATAACGTCATTCCCCTGCTTCATGTCCGGGAACAGTGGGTGTAAAATCTGTTGGGCAGGGACTGGAGGACGTGGCGAATACAATCTCGTGGCCACATGAGGGCCGGTGGGGACTGAAAATGGAGGAGGAGGAGGAGGGGAGGACATTGGAGCAGAAGCATTGTTGGTGAAATGAGTGGATTTTCTACCCAGGTGACAAGAGAGGAGGAGCAGCTGGAGGAGGGGATGGAGATGAGGAAGACGAGGAGATGACCCCCCAAACACCATGGCGTATACAGTGGAAATGGAGGCAGGGGGCCCCACGGAGTCATTTGTGCAGATGGCCCGCAGCATGATTATTTGCCTGGCTAGTGACAGCCGAATAGTCAGCATCGGCAAGAGGGATGACTTTAGCTCTCCACCCTTTTGGACCCTCGCTAAACCCGGGCCAAAATGGGAACCTTTTTCCCTGCTATTGAGAGGGAGGACAAACTCAAATACTTTAGGGAAATTTCCCCCGTAATCGTTGGCTGCTGCCTTGTGCGGCATCGTCCCTCCTCTGACAGGTCTAACCGGGGGGTTCTCAGCGCTCACGTACTACTGCCGCGGCTGTGGTGGAAGGTGGGGGGGTAGGAGCAGTACCAGCTCCATAAACAGTAACCTAAGTTGGAGTCATGATGAGCAGCTTCCTTTCCCCCCCTAGTGAGGAGGGTAGTCGCCAGCAGCAGCAGCAGCAGGAACCCGGGCAGTCCCCCGAACCAACAGGTGGTGGCCTACTTGGACAGCACTCTGCCACCCCAGTTAGAAGGGCAGCCAAACTGGATGTGTGGCCGCAACTTGCCGAGTTTGCAGTGGGGGAAGTGTCCTGCCGGCCAGTAGGGGTGGCATCAGAGCGGGTGTTCAGTGCGGTGGGGGCCATCGTACCCCAAGGAGTACCCGCTTGTCACGGGAAATGTGGAACGACTGACCTTTGTCAAGATGAATCGGCGTGGATCGGCCCGGTTTCCACACCCAATGCCTTAGGCGTCAGACTACATCAGCCATGACGCCTCACCAAACTGTGAGAAATGAGTCTGGGTTCACCCTCCCTGCCACAGCCACTATTCTGATGCCGCCACCCGCCTGTGCCAACATCTGCTGACGTTTCTCCATCTGCCACCAACCATTCTTTACCAGGGACTGGTATTGCCACCCCCCTCCACACATGTCATTGTGCCACTGTCTGACCTATGCTGCTGCTGTCGCTGCTGCCGTGACATCCACACTCTGTCATTGTGCCACTGTCTGACCTCATGCTGCTGCTGTGGCTGCTGCCGTGACCTCCACACTGTGTCATTGTCCCACTCTGTGGCCTACTCTTGTTTTTGCCACCTCCAGAATGTCATTGTGCCACTGCCTGACCTCATGCTGCTGCTGTGGCTGCTGCCGTGACCTCCACACTGTGTCATTGTGCCACTGTCTGACCTCATGCTGCTGCTGTGGCTGCTGCCGTGACCTACACACTGTGTCATTGTGCCACTGTCTGACTCATGCTGCTGTGGCTGCACCGTCACCTCCACACTCTGTCATTAATGTTGCCACCTGAGCTCTCAGCTTGTTTTTTTTTCCCGCTTTCTCTGGATGACTTTATCAGGCAACATTTTCCCCCTTCAGTTTTTTGCTCAGTTTTGCCTCTTAAGTGCCCAAAGGGAATTTTATAGTGAAGCGATTCTAAGAGGGCGGCAGTCATGTGCGTGTCATACTAAAACACAACATTGTATGAAGACCAAACCCAAACTCCCTCTGCATATTTAAGCATGGCAACAACGTTCCACAGCACCTGCAGGCTTGTGCAGCCTGGAAATAGCTGTTTTTTTAACGTGATTGTCCCAAGTAATTCGGAACTAAATTATTTTTTGCCCGGGAAATTTGGCAAGTGAACGAAACGAATTTCGGGAATTCACCCATCTTACCATAATGTTTAATTTTCTTTTATATAATTTGAAAACATGATTGTTATAAAGAAGTAATGCACAGCTTAAATGCTGTGAAGTACTTCCATGTCTTATATTGGGTAATTACTGGACACTGTTATGCTTCTATGGTATGTCTGTGTATGGAGGTGAGGAGACGCACTGTAGCCAACAATGTACAGGGGCACTGTGGCTTACACTTGGTGCAGAAGCATTGCAAATGTTTAAACTCCAGCTTTTACACACCTCATAAATACAGAGATGTTGATTCACATCTTCAAAAGGAGATCCTACCTTGGTGTCTGTATTCTAATAAATAATAAGGGGCATTTATTAGTAAGGAAACACTGTCCATGTAGTACTCCAGCCTCTTCTTTAGTGAACAGTGTGCATGTTTAGTTAAAGTGGTATTTCCATCACAGCAAGTGCTGCTGGAAGGGCCAATTACTGTAAAGCATTTTTCAAAAGGCATATTATTTAAAAATATGCATATACTTTACCTAATACAGGCCTCTTGCCTATGCTGCCCATTTTTCGAAGCAAAGAGTAGCAAGGCCGGGGCCAAGACAGGAGGTAACACTTCATTGCAGGACCACCACTGAAAGCACACAGTGGTGGTCAGTAACCAAGGAGACAAGAGAGCAAGCTGAAGGTACCAGAAAGGCCTATACTGGGTAAAGCATACATATATTTTAATATCATGTAGTATCACCACTCTGTTGTTAGTCCAAAATGTGAAATAACGCATTGTAATTACACTACAAGACTGATATTGACTAACCTGTAGAAAGCCTTCACCCAATGACCTGCTGCGTTTTTATAGTCACAGAAATTCACTGGGATTTCTAATAATCATATTTACGATATATTTTAACAATAGAAACCTTCCACCCTCCTCAATAGCTCATCATTTTATTTTATAGCAGCTGTGCTTTCTTTTGATCAGATGAGACTAGTATATTTCCTTTACTCTTAAAAAAAGTGATTTTTTCTACAACTTATTATTTGCCTGGTTTCACCATCATTTTCCATGATTAAAGAAATTATTTATGGTCTCATGAAATGACTGTGTTATTTGTCCAAGAAATTTTATAAGCACGGAATATCATGAAAGTCATAAATGTTAACAAATTAAGCATCCCCATCAAGACTCCGAGCTATTAAAAAGAGAGCTGCACTTCAAATAGTGCCAGCATCATGACCAATGTTGGCAATACATAATGACCCAATAAAACAGTGTAACATAAAACCGCAATCCAAAGTAAATATCGTGAATTAATTACTCTCCATGAAGTCTCACATCCAAGCGTTGAAATACATAAGGAAGAGAACAATTCAAAGTAGGAGTTTTACTCTGAACTTAATTTTTAAAGGTTTGTGCATTGCTTTTAAAAATCTGCACGGTATATCTGTGTATATATAAAAAAAAGGGGGACCTATTATTGTAGAGTTGAATCATAATAATTAATACATAAAGAACTACAAATAAATTTGTGTTTTAAAAATCACATTTTTAAATACATATAACAGCTTTATATATCATAATCGCATATAAGTAACACTTATAAATTGTCACTGAAGGAGTTGCTTAGAGATTAAAAAAGTCAGATTTTTTTTGTCATAGGTCAGGGTCATTGTCACCATAGCAGTGTTTGCTGTTACAGCTGATAGACATTTAAATGAATAGAGCTAAGCATCATACCATTCGCCTTTAAACTAAGATTCTCTTATTTTGATTTACAGACATAAGGGGTCAGATTAAACAAAAATATATTTTTTTTTGGTGGATCGAGGTCTAAAACCGTCAAATATATGGGGTGACAAAGACAACCTCAATCTGTTTTCAAAGGCTTTTAGTTGGAATGAAAAAACATAAGCAGCTTTTCAAGAGGTCAGTATTTGTTGATGAGCTATCCCGATGCAGAACAACTGATGACAAAATCCATCTGTCCATCTGAAAACCTACAACTAGAGCTATCTGTATACATCTATCTGTTAACATTGGGGTATGGTATACCTATAATAATGGTTTTCAACTCATTACCTTTCATCTAATGTTGTGGCCGCCTACCTAATCTAGGGGGTATGTTGACTAATACCAGTGAGGTCTACCTACAAAAGTTAGGGTGAGCCATATCAGCATACAAGGGTCACTAAAATATGTTGACACAAAAGAAGCTAACTTCTAGGAACACAAATAGTTCCCTATAACATTGTGGGAGAATAGAAAGGAGGAACTCACCGAAAAAAAAGAGATAATAATAGGAATAGAGAAAAACCTTCTCACAGATCTAAAGAAAAATTCCTAAAACAATAATTTAACGGCAGAGAAGTGAATCCGCTGGGCCACCTCAAGCGATGGAGGAAGCCCCACTCCAGTGAACGGAATACTAAGTAGAAAACCCGTTTTCACCAGAGCCGCCGCCAAAGCGGCTGGACTTGCTGCGGCGGAGAAAACAACCAGGTCGATTCCCAATGGCGGGACTTGCTTGCGGTGAGATGCCAAGGATAAGCGTGGTACAGGAATCGTGAGCTGAGGCGTAGTCAGGGACAGAGCAAAAGGTCAGGACAGGCGGCCAGAGGTTCGTGTCAGGAAACGGGAACTAGACGGTCTGGTACACGTAAAGAGCAAACAAGGGACGAACGCTTTTCACAAAAGGCTTCAGGAGGCACTAACGATCCGGCAGAGGCTGCCGAGGAGGAGCCAATATATAGGGGTCAGTGGCCGGTAATCAGCCAAATACCTCGCACTGGCCCTTAAGAGAGGGAAGGCTGGCGCGCCGCCCTAGAGAAACGGACGCGCCCGGCAGCCGTGCAGAGCGCGCCAGGATCAGGAGCAGGGCCGGGTACTGTTACATTTACACGCCGCGGGACCGGGCGCATGCACACGAGACCGGTCACAGACCGTGAGCCGCCACTCGCCCGCGGCACACTGAGTGGGGTCGGGGAGAGAGTCGCTCCCTCAGCCCGTGACACGGTCTGCGGTGCCAGGCGCGTTACAGTACCCCCCCCCCCTCATATGCCTCCCCCTCTTCCCAGACCCGTAGGAACCTCAGAATGAGTATGACCTGGTCCCAGGAATTATCTCATCTCACTCTCTTGGCTCCCATGACCTTTCCTCGTGCCCCGAACCGCCTTCCACTCGATGAAAAATGTAATCGCTAACCCCTGGACACTCTTCATATCCAAGATCTCCTTCACAGTGGAATACTCAGTATCATCCCGACACAGGGGAAGAGGGGCTATCTTACGAAAAAACGTTAAGGACTCAGGGGGTTTGAAGAAGCGACACCCATTAAAAGGAGTTCGGGATACGCATGAGGGCGAGCCGGAGTTTATAGGCCACCGGTTTAGACGTCTGAGCACCTCAAAGGGCCCTATGTAGCGGGGACCCAAATTTGTACTTGGATCGTTAAGCCTGACATACTTGGCATACCAGGCCAAACTTATCCCAGGAGAAAAACTGGGGGAGGGCTCCTTCTCTTATCCAGCCTGTAGCTTTCACAATGCTTGCATAAGCACGGAGCAAAGACGGCGGGGGGGGTTCCAGGGCCCCAAATAGTCTCCATGTCGCGGACCCAGTGTATCTGCAGCAAGAACTTCGGACTGAGAGGGCAGTGGGAGAGGAGGAGGCGGGGGTGCAGGCGTACACAAAAAGAAAGAGGAGAGGCCCCCTGCATGACTCGAATCTATGGATATTGTAGGAAAATTCTTGCCCATGGGAGTAATGTATCAGCCTATCATACTGCGAGAGCCGAGACAAAGTGGCGCAAGTAGGTCCCCAGGACCTGTTAACCCTTTCTACATGGCCATTTTGTCTGGGGTAGTGATAGCCGAGGTAAAAATCGAGCCTTAACCTGCAACAGGAACATGAGGGCCCCGCCAAATTGGAGGACAAACTGGACTTCCGCGGTCAGAGATAATTTTGCAGGGCATCCGTTAGTCGAAAGATGTTGGTGAAAAAATCTAGGTTATAGCCAGGCGCGGGGCCGAGGAGCAGACCCGTCAGTGGGACAAAGTGAGCCATCTTATGAAAAACGATCTGTACCACCCAAAATCACGTGATACCAGAGATGGGGAGAAGATCGTTATAAAATCCATCACCACATGCGACCAGGGGCTAGTAGAGATGGCAGGGGAAGCAGGTAGCCCGACTGAGGCCTGTGTACGAGGTGTTTTGTTATGGCACAGGTGAACACAGCTCAACAATTCCTTAACGTCCCTAGACAGGTCCGGCCACCAGTATAACCGCGAGATAAGGGAGATGAGTTTATCCCGGGCGCCGGGATATGTCCCAGCCTACCAAACGAGCAATTGAACGCGTCGGAAGACTTTTTCCATTAAATTGAATCAACTCACGTGAATTTATCCAAACCCCAAGGATGCGTATTTCCATACGGTATTGCGCCAAAATCTTATAATTTGATGCCCCCACTTCAGTGATCTGATTGCGGAGTGCGGGCCCACGTACGACTTCCCAGGCGGGACATTCCGGAGGTCGACAGGGGCACGAGAGGATAAACGCACCGGTGGTATTAAAGATGCTCCGGGGAGTTTTACTTTCCTCCGACCACACTGAAGCGCGAGATAACGCATCCACTTCACCTTCTTTTCCGCCGAAAAAAAACGAAGTGGATTTGGAAAATCAAATCGGGAGAAAAAGAGAGACCATCTAGCCTGGCTGGATTGCTCGCTTGGGCCCGTCTGGAAGTACTGAGGTTATTTTGTGGACAAGAAAGATACTGAAGGGATGCCGAGCACCCTCCAGAAGAAAACACATTCTTCCAGGGCTATCTTGATGGCTAACAACTGCCCGTCTCCGTATCGTATAGTATCCATTCTCTCCAGTGAGAAGGTTTAGAACAAAATCCGCAGGTGACTGTTTTTTCCCCCCCCCTGCCCCCTATTTTGTGTTTATGTTTATGGACGTGGTGGGGAGGGTGGCGGGGGGGCTTGGAGCCTGGGGGTGGGCTGGGAGGTTGGTTGGGGTTGGGGGGGTGTGGGCGTGGGTGGGGTTTGGGTATGGGGGGGTGGAGGGGGAGGGTGTGGGGGGGGAGTGGAGGGAGGCTGGGGGGGGTGGGGTGGGGGGGCGGCGGGGGCGGTGTGCGGCGGGGGTGGGGGGGGGCGTGGGTGGAGGTGGGTTGGGGGAGTGTGGGGAGTGGGTGGGGGAGTTTTGGTTAGGGGGGGTTGGGGGGGGGGTGGGGGAGAGGGGGGTGGTGGTGTTTGGAAAGGGGGGGTCGGTGGGGGGGGTGGGGGGGAGGGAGGGGGGGGGGTGGGGGGGGCTGTGGACGTGGGAGGAGGGCGTGAGTGGGTGGGGGGGGGGGGGGGTGGAGCGGGGGGGGTGGTTTGGGGGGTGAGTGGTGTGTGGTGGTGAGGAGTGGGGGGTGTTGGGCGGGGGGGGAGGTGGGTGGGAGGGGGGAGAGGGGTGGGTGGGGTGGGTATTGGGGGGCTGGGGGAGATCGCTGGGGGGGGGCGGGGTGGTGGTTTGGGTTGTGTGGGAGAGGGGAGGTGGGGTGTGGTGGGGGTGGTGGGTGGGTGTGTGGTGGGAAGAGATCTAGTTTATGGGATCGGGGGGGTGGGGGGGGGGGAGGCAGCCCCATTTTACAACTCCTGTTGCGTGAGGACCGCACCGACCTTCCCAACGGCCCCGCTGACCGACGAGGCGTCTCCTTCAAGTGCAAACGGTCTTTAGAGAAGATCCCGGCCGTACAGGTATGGTAAGCAGAGGCAAAGGCAGACTCAAACTCGAGAAGTTCCTCGCCAGGGTGGCAGCTTCGTGATTAGCCTTCTATTATCGTGAGCGCCACAATGGGTGCCACCGCGTGTGGGAGAGTGTGGGATGAAACTGCCGGTAATAAATATACAGAATCCCAGGACGCGTGTATAGCCCGAAGACCAACAGGCGAGGCCATTGCAGGACGGCAGACAGTTTTCTGGGGTCCAAGCTGCAACCCTTGGTCCGAGATAATATATCCCAAGGAATGGCAGGTGTGTCTGGTGAAAGATGCACTTTCCCAACTAAGCGTATAGAGGTTTTGCCGGAGTGCCCTCAGAACGCTGGCGGACGTGAACACGGTGGGGGGGGGGGGGGGGGTGGGGGGGGTGGGGGGGGGGGGTCTCCAAGTCAGATGAGTCTAGACCAAGATGTCATCCAGGAATACTACGACACACTATACAAGAGGATCCCTGAAAGTGTCGTTCACAGAATTTCCTGGAAGACGGCCTGGGCATTACAAAGGCCGAATGGGCATTGACCGAGTATTCGAAGTGCCCGTCCTGTGTTAAAAGCCGTCTTCCCAATCATCGCCCTCCCCGGATGACGGATGAGAATTATAGGCTCCCCTTAGTCCAATTTTGAGAAAATTTTTCGCATTCTGTAGGCGATCAAAAGAGCTCAGGAATCAAAGGCAAAGGATAACCGCTTCTTCATACCGTGAACTTATTAAGACCCGCGAATAATCAAGCAGGGTCCGCAGGGTGCTTCCATTCTTTTTCCACGTAAGAAGAATCCCGCCCTGCCGGTAGAAGGAGGATTTCCGTATGAACACCTTCTGGAGGTTCTCCCCGAATATATTCAGACATAGTTGAGCCTCCGGGAATGGACAGGGAAAGACTCGACCTCGGTGAGGACTGGTACCAGGCAGTAGGTCACGATCGGTGCATCCATAAGGCGAAGAGGAGGAAGGATCTCCGCTACTTTCTCCGAGAAGACATCGGCGAACCTCTGAATAATCGTACGGCAGGCCGCCAATAGTTTGCGGGTGGGTTGTGCTGAGATCGGTAAGCACCGTGCTGAGGTGCCACCAGGCAACGGCTCAGGCAGTGCCCCCAGCGAGTGACTTCACCCACGTCCATCTAGCAAGGAAGAGTGGAGTCCAGCCACGGAAGTCCGTAGAAGAAGCGCCGAAGAAGAGCGTGGCAACACGTAGAAGGCGATCTTCTCCTTATGTAGGACGCCCACGTGAAGAGACAGAGGCTTGTGACAAACTGTAATAGTGTCGCGTAGCAGCTCGCCGCTGACCGAGGAGATGACCAGGGTTTTCCAACCGGACCACCGGAAGACGGTACTGCGACACCAAGGAGCGGTGAATATAAGTCCCGGCAAGCCAGAATCCAGGATAGGCGGAGGTCCGAATGAGAGGCCAGCAACAGTCCCAAACTTGAACAGGAACATTCATGCGTGAGAGGAGGAATTTGGCACCCAGGGACGCCTCTCCTCACGAACCCCTAGGTAGTGGGAGTTTCCCGACGTTTTGGACGTTGGGGGACAAATCCTCCAGAAGTGCTCAGGACTGCCCGCAGTAGGAGGCACAGGATGCCAAACGACGCGACAGGCCCAGTTTCTTGCTCTGAGAGATGTACCTTGTCGACCTGCATAGGCTCCTCAATAGGGAGTGTGTGCGGGATTGCGTAGGTTTGTCTCTGGAACACGGGAGACCGAGGCGAGATACGGCGTGGACTGCCCATCTCGTTCTTGCCGGAGGCTCCTCTCGTCTCTCGGCGAAGCGTAACAACACGTCAATGCGGGTAAGCCAACTGAAATAACCCGCTGAGAGAGGACGGGATTCTCTTGCGGCCAGCACATCCTTAATCCCTTAACAAGAGTGACACTTTATGAACGCTCGGCGCACAGGCAGCCTCGTTTCCATGATAACTCTCGAGGTTGTGTGCGGAAAACTGCCACTGCGTAGTCTCCCCACCGACGGAGTCTCCCCTGGCACGAGTTTGAGAGGGCAAAGTCTCGGCAGAAGGATGACCCGGGCCGCCGGTTCGCTCAAAAAACGCTCGGGAACTCCTGGAGGAAGGACTGGCAGATTCCGACTTCTGTCACAGGGTCGTTGCGATTCCCAGAGGTGGTGGCCGCATTGGCTATGGACCTTCCCGGGGGGAAAGCAGGCTGACCACGTAATATGCCACTTTGGAACGCTCCGTAGGGAACTGGTCGCCATTAATTCATGTGCATTGCAGCCACTGGGTGATGGATAAGCCTCGGCACTGCTTGGAGTCCCCTTCAAACTTGACGGTTAGCCGTGGTAACCGAAGCCTTGGCTATAGAAACCACCGCTTGCGGATGCGAGCGGGAGCGGGGGGCGGTGTAGCCCACAGGGGTCAGTTGGCGGGAATCGGGCAGCGGCCTGGTTCGCCTGAAGGTTGCTGTAAACATGACGGATCCAACTGGTCCAAATGTTGAGCTGTTGCAGCAAAATTTGACGTGACTGTTGCGCCGACGACCTGCGGCCCAAGGTACCGCTTCACAGGAAGAGGCACCTTGTCGGGATCCCCATGGCCGGATCTTAACTGTAAACAGGCAGTGGAGTGGATACGCTGGGCCTCACCGCGAAGAGTAGCGATGGTGGAAGCACACGCCAGGGAACGGGCATCTAAGTAGAACCCGGTTTTACCAGAGCCCGCCGCTAAAAGAGGGATGACTGTGCTGCCCGGCGAGAGAAAACCCAGGTCGTTTCCACTGGCGGGACTTGCTTGCCGGTAGGATTGCCAAGGATAAGAGTGGTACAGAATCGTCCAAGTGGTCGAGGCGTAGTCAGTGGACAGGCAAAAGGGTCAGGACAGGCAGGCTGGCAGGGCCCCAGAGGTTTCGTGGTAAGGAAACGGTGAACGAGCGGTCTTGGTACTCGGTTTAAAGGCCAAAACAAGGGACGAAAACGCTTTCTCTAAAGGCCTCAGGGATATGCACTAAAGATCCGGCAGAGGGGCTGCCAGTGGAGGACGCCAAATATATAGGGTCAGTGGACGGCAATCAGCCATTTAACGGCGCACTCGGCCCTTTAAGAGCGGGAAGGGCTGGCCCGCGCGCCCGCGCCTAGGCCGGTGAACGGCACAGTCCGAGAAGCGCCGCCCGGCAGCCGTTGGCCAGACGCGCGCCAGGAGTCAGAGGAGTGGGACCTTGGGTCAAGTCATACCCGCCCCGCGGGACGGGCGCGCACACGGGACCGGGGTCACGGACCGTGCCGCCACTCGCCCGCGGCACACGAGTGGGGGTCGGGGAAGGAGTGAGCGCGCCCGCAGACCGAGACACGGTCTGCGGTGCCGCGCGTTACACCTTGCAACCCTTCTGGAATAGGGTGCTCGACATAATTTATAGAATTACGGGAATAAAAATACAAAATAGCCCCGCCGCTACTCTGCTCTTTGACATTCCTCTCCCTATCTCCACACTCAAGACCCATCTCCTTAGTTTCTTGATTTTGGCAGCGAAATTAGTCATCCCTAGGCTTTGGCTATCCACAACTTGCCCGTCAATCACAGACTGGTTCAAGGAGGTACAGGTGCTGCAGAGATTGGAGGAGTTCAGGTCAGATTCCCCTCAATGCTATAATACATACCTGCACACTGGGAGAAACTGGATCCTCTTTTGCAGATCGGATCAATATCTCTCTTATCAGGGTTAGAGTCCGGGCCACCTATGGTTGACCCACGCTACAACTGCCTTGAGTGTGAATTGATACAGGCTAGGACTTGACGAGACAGTGTCACCGAAGAGCCGATAGTTTGTTTTACTGTTTAGCGTTTTTCTGTTTTATTTGTGTCCTAGGCAAGGTCTCCACGTGAGGCTAAGTTACATTGTCTTCACTGACAGGTCTCGTGACAAGTTTACCGCCACTGTAAAGTGGGCACTCCTCACTTGGGACGTGTACGACTGCTGAGTTGGTCCCATGCCAGACCTTGGCTTCCGTCACTTACTGTCTTGCCCCTGAATGGGGATGGCCCAACGATTTTAACGAATGGAAATGTTCCCTGTAGAGCTTTTAGACTATCTCTTAAGGTCTTAATTGTGAGAAATCTTGTCTCGATGTTTCAAAGATTTGTAAACATTCGCTTACAAGCTATATGATCTTAAATGTATTTGTAGCCTTCATGTCATAATTGACCATGCTTATGTACATTATTGACAAATCGAGTTCTATTAAATAAAGCTTTTGAATATGAATAAATAAAAAAAAAATCCTCTGGCAGAGGCGAAGTGAAGCACAATCGGAACATGCGAGGAAGCAGATCATAGATCGCGACAGAAATCTCGGCACACCGCACCGTGCAGCAGGAGGATGATTCCGAAAAAATCGCCTTTATAAAAGGCGGAAAAAAAATTCTCAGAAAAGAGCTGAACGTTAAAAAATAAACATAATAGTAAAAAAAAACATTTTCCAAAATCTAGAACGGCACAATATCAAGAATTATTAATATTGTAAATTGCCGGGAAATACAGTAATTCAAATTCTGAAACCTATTCTCATTGGTCGGCAGAAACCGGCCCAATTCGAATAGGAGCGACAGTGAACCATTAAACCTATGGGGAAGGATTGGGACCAATCAGAACCCAAACGGCGGGACAGTTCAAAATACAGTAAAAATGCTGATAAGAGCTGATTGGCTGAACCTAGCGGGGGCTTGGCTAGCTCACCCAAATTTCAAAATAGGAGCGACCAAAGACCCTTTTATATCCTATGGGGAAGTTTAGACCAATCAGAATCCACGGCGGGATAATTTCAAAATACAGTAAAAATGCTGAAAAGAGCTGATTGGCTGAGCTAGCGGGGCTTGGCTAGCTCAGCCAATCAGATTAGGAGCGACAAAGACCCATATCCTATGGGGAAGTTTAGGACCAATCAGAATCCACGGCGGGATATTTCCAAATACGTAAAAATGCTGAAAAGAGCTGATTGGCTGAGCTAGCGGGGCTTTGCTAGCTCAGCCAATCAGAATAGGGCGACAAAACCATTATATCCTATGGGGAAGTTTAGACCAATCAGAATAGGAGCGACAAAGACCCATTATTCCTATGGGGAAGTTTAGACCAATCAGAATCCACGGCGGGATAATTCAAAATAAAAGTAAAAATGCTGAAACAGTGTTGGTGAGCTGCGGGGGCTTGGCTAGCTCAGCCAATCAGAGCGCGAGCTACTTCCTCCCATTATGTCTATGGAGAGTTCGGCGAAATTAAATCTCGGCGCTCAGCACCGTGCAGCATGAAGTATTAATAAAAATTTTTTTTAATTAAGTGTAAAACATTATCAGATAAAGAGCAGAACCCTTCTTTACAAATAAAGCATTTAAAAACCCGAACAACGCGTTTGTCGCAGAGACCGGCGCTACATAGGGAATTGCATATAGAGGAATTGCCGGGGAAAATACAGTAATTCAAATTGTTTAAGCTATTCTCATTGGTCGGCATAAACCAGCCAATCAGAATAGGAGCGAAAATTGTCCATTATATCCTATAGAGGAGAATTGACCAATCAGAATAGGAGCGACAAAATCCCATTCTATCCTATGAAGAAAAATTGACCAATCATATTCAAAGGCGGGACAGTTCAAAATACAGTAATAATGCAGAAACGAGCTGATTGGTTGAAGCGGCGGCGGCTCGTCCAGCTTAGCCAATCAGAGCGCGAGCTACTTTCTCATAGAGTTCTATGGGGAACAAAAATTTTCTGAGCGCGCTCTGTGATTGGCTAAGTTAAAAGAGGCGCCGTTATTTGGACCAATGGGAGAGCGAGCGACGCTCCTATGGGTTTTCTAATGCAATGTGAAAGAAAACTGTACATGGCCGAAATCAAATGATAAGACTACAGAAGTTGTCCCGATGTGTATATAAAATGAATACTAATATGGCTGTAAAGAAAAAAAAATATTAAATCAATAAAATCCGGTTTATTTCTTTATTTTCGTTATCCAAGGATCAATAGTATGGGTGCAACGAAAATAAGTTTTCTTTCACATTGCATTAGAAAACCCATAGGAGCGTCGCTCGCTCTCCCATTGGTCCAAATAACGGCGCCTCTTTTTTAACTTAGCCAATCACAGGGGCGCGTCAGAATTTCTGTTCCCCTACAAATCTATGAGAAGTAGCTCGCGCTCTGATTGGCTAAGCTGGACGAGCCCCCGCCGCTTCAACCAATCAGCCCCGTTTTCTGCCTTTTTTCTGTATTTTGAACTGTCCCGTCTTGGATATTTATTGGTCAATTTTTCTCCATAGGTTTAGAATGGGTCCCTGTCGTCCTATTCTAATTAGTCAATTTCCTCCATAGGTTAGAAGGGACATTGTCGCTTTCCCATTCTAATTGGCTGGTTTATGCCGACCAATGAAATAGCTTAAACAATTTGAATTACTGTATTTCCGGCGAATCTCTCTTTGCAATTCCCTATGTAGCACCCGGTTCGGCGAAAAAACGCGTTGTTCGGGGGTTTTTAACTGCTTTATTGTTAAAGAAGGGGTTTGGCTCTTTATCTGTAATGTTTGACATTTAATAAAAAAAATTTTTTATTAATACTTCCCTGCCGCACGGCGCTGAGCGCCGAGATTTCAGAGCGCCCATCTCTCCATAGACTATAATGGAAGAAGTAGCTCGCGGTCTGATTGGCTGGGATAGCCAAGCCCCTGCTAGCTCAGCCAATCAGCTCTTTTCTGTCTTTTTACTGTATTTTGAATTATCCCGCCTTTGATTGGTCCAAACTCCTCCATAGGATATTTAAAGGGTCTTTATCGCTCCTATTTGATTGGTCAATAATTCTCCATAGGTTTTAATGGGTCTCTGTCGCTCCTATTCTGATTGGCTGAGCTAGCCAAGCCCCCGGTAGCGTAACCAATCAGCTCTTTTCAGCATTTTTACTGTATTTTGAATTATCCCGCCGTGGATTCTGATTTGGGCAATCCTTCCCCATAGGTTTTAATGGTTCACTGTCGCTCCTATTCTGATTGGCCGGTTTATGCCAACCAATGAGAATAGGTCTCAGAATTTGAATTACTGTATTTCCAAGCAATTTCCAATATAATAATTCTTGATATTGTGCCGTTCTGAGTTTGGAAAAAAGATTTTTTTTTTTATTATGTTTATTTTTTACGTTCAGCTCTTTTCTGACACTGTTTTCCGCCTTTATAAAGGCGATTTTTTCGGAATCATACTCCTGCTGCATGGAGCGGAGCGCCGATATTTCTGTCGCGATCTTCTATCTGGGTTCCTCGCAATGTTCCGATCCTGCTTCACTTCGCCTCTGCCAGAGGATTTAAGACCAAAATAAACCAGGTCTGCCTGTCGGAGACTGCCGAGCGCTGCACTGCGCCTCGCTTTGCCGACTCGCCATCGTATATGCCTCGGAGTTTTCGAGCGCGCCGCGTCCCGCCCCGGAACGCCTACCCCGCGCCCAGTGCCCGCCCCTTCATGTGGGGCGCAGCTGAAAGTGGCGAATGCTGCGCCTAACACTGAATCCCCGCGTCCGACAGCGGGATTCGGGCCGGGAGGCGCAGTGTACGCCAGAAAACGGGCGAAGCGATCATACATGTCGCCCTATGTCCTAGCTACACTCCTGATCAGTCTAACTGGAAACAAAGCTATGGCAGACACTCTAGAGCAGCTACAGCAAGCAATTCCCAACAACAGACATGTTTTACACAATTTCACACTATTTTCTGGATTATTGGACAGAGATCTTAAAAATTCCGGATTATTGGAATTTTGCTAAAAATTTTTAATTTTGAGGTCAGAATTTTGCTAACAATGCACTTTTAAGCCTTCTGCTGTACCCTGCTCGCAGCGCCAAATTATGTTTTGCCAAGTTTTTCAATACAGATTCTAGGTACAACTTTAAAGAAGGCCAATCAATCAATTGGGATACAACGCAATTTTATTTAACATAGGAATCAATTATGATCAAATATAACATAAGTAAGAGAATAAACTGGTTACAGAAAATAGTGTGACATTGGGGACAGTTTTGCTAAATATGTATTTAGAAAAGATTAAATACTTACAAAACAGACTTCACCTCCTTGGAGCTTATAACATCACCGGTTTTTATAACATCAACCATTGAGAAGCAAAATGGCGAAAACAGGGAACTCCAGGAGGGACCAACCCAGCGAGAGCGTCTCAGCACGGGGTACCGCTTCTAACTTCAAAAAAGCCTTTTGGGTTTTGTTATATGTTTTGAAAAAAACTGGCGACACAACTAACGTATTGTGTCCACTTAAAATAAAAGTTTTCTGTATCACCTATCTTGTCTCAGGAGGGGCCAGCTCCCTGAGATAAGATAAGGAAAATACAGAACAAACCAACAGCAGGCCCCCCTCGATCGTAATTGAAAAGTGAAGTTTCATGCCCATGGCATAAATCAAGCCTAGAGAGGGGTTTACAAGTGGTATAATTTAGCTTAAGATAAAATAAGTGAATTAGATTAATATACAAGGAATGGAAATTATGACTCAAATAGTCCCCTTATTTCACTGACTACATAGGCTGCCCTAGTGACGTCACTGATTGCGCTACAATGGAGTATGGGTTTTCCCCGTGTGTGCAAGGCGTATTCATACCAAAATTTAGGGGGGGGGCGCCACCCACGGGATGAGTGACCCAGAGAGTCCCCAAAAATCTTCCCCAGATTTGCTCTGCCCAACAGCTTGTTTTCTTCCGCAGAGGGGGGTTTATTTTTTGATGTTTCTCCCTGAAAGCCAATGCTAATATGAACAGAAAACATGATTCTTGGAAAACCACCCTTTCCCCCATCGCAGGGGTCCATTCTGATAATCCCAGGAAAACATAAGCTTTTGCTGCTTCTCGGTGTTGGGGGTAATTTTATAATTTTTTTTTTATAGATTTTATATAAACTTTCATCAAAGTTCATTTGTGTTTCCCCCAAAAGAATACTGTTTAACAGGAAGGAGCCTAATAACCGAAAACATATGGCCTGAAGTTAGACCTATTAAAAGGAATAAGAGTCTTTGACCAGCAAAATATTCAAAAGTGAGATGGGCAATCTTTTAACGAAGGGGAAATTTTTTTTAGAATTTCAGGAAAATTTTGGGTTTGGGAAACGAAGGGAAATTTTGGGGGGACTTGTGTGAACAAGGTGCTTTGATTGATAAAACCAAAAAACCAAAATAAATTAAAGAGCAACCAAATAATTTGGGGAGTGAGCCTTCAAGACCGGCGGTCTTACGGTACCAAAAATGGGGAGCCTTCAAAAAATCAAACATTTATTTAAAAAGGGGCAGCGCGTTTCTTTAAACGATTTTTTAAAGGCTTTTGGGGTTCTGTTTAAAACCCGAAACCCCGGGGTTTTTGGGTTAAAAAAATTTTTGTTTTTTTTGAGTGTTGCCTTTTCATTTTTTGGTCCCTTTATTGATTAAAAGGCCAAAGTTTCTTTTTGTTCTTAGAAACGCTTTTTACCCACAAAGTATTTTTTTGGGCTAATTTTTGGCGCAAATTTACATCCGGGGTTTTAAATTTAAACTTTTTTTTGTGGGGTTTTTTCTGCAAAAAAATACACATTTTTCCCGTATCCCAATTTTATAAGCAAAGGTTAATTAAAACTGTCTTTTGTTGGTGGCGTAGAAAACAAGCAAATGTAATACGCCACAAAGCTACTGGTTTGGCGGCTCAATTTTTTGGGGCCCAATTTTCATCCAGGGGTTAAAAAAAGGTTGTTTGCTGGTTGCTGACAAAATATACCCTTTTTTCCCGTTCCCAATTCATAAGCAAAGGTTAATTCAACTGTCTCTCTTTTGTTGGGCGTAAAAAAACAAGCAAATGTAATACCACAAAGCTTGGTTTGTGCGGCTAATTTTTTGGCCAAATTTACATCCCGGGGGTTTTTTAAGCGTTGTTTTGCTGGTGTGCTGACAAACCCTCTTTTTCCCAACACCAAAAAAAATCATTTTTCCTGTACCAAATTTATGTCCCAAGGTTAAAATTTGCTGTTTTTGCTTTTACATTTATAAAAACACAAAGGTTTTTAAAAACCATACAATAAATTTTCCTGGGCCATTTGTGGACGCAAATTTTTTATCCCAAAGGGGTTTCCCAAGCTTGTTACTGGGTTCATTTTGGGTCAAAAACAGGGGTTTATATTTATCATATACAGTATCATATCAAACGTGTCTGTACATTTTAGAACAAACGTATTCGAAGAGAGTGGCAGGGTCTGCACCTGCGATGGCTTTGGGACAAATATTCCTGGAACAGGCCCAGGTCGCAGCACAGCAAGGGGGGCGTCGCAGAGGGTTTAACCCGGGGAGGCCCGGAAAAATGCCCTTCATCTAGCGGCGTTTTTTTTCGCAACCCAAGGGGTTTTTGATTGGTTTACTGGTATCCACTTCCCCCAATGCTCTGACAACCCCCGCAAGGTCGGTGGGAACCTCAGACACAACCCTTAGTTGGATGGCCCCGGGGCGGGGGCAGGGCCCTTAAGTCCTCAGCCCCCCTCTGTCCCATCCGGTTCCCCCACCAAGATCTCTATGGGTCTGGGGGCCAGCGTACTTTATAGCGGGGGTGAACAATTTGAGGAGGGGATCGCATCGACTTGGCAGCGAAAGGGAAAAGGGGCCAATATCCATGCTTCTTGCAGTAGCGGCAAAGTATAGATGTGGAGAGGGCATGGGGAGGTCATTTTGAGGTTTAGCCTCGGCAACCAAGACCGGTGATGAGGACAGCAGTTTTACGATGAACCCCAAAATGAGATGTAGCCGACCCCAGGGGGCGGGTGAGGCAAGGGGTTCAACACGTCAGGGGAAGGGGCGCGTTGCGCGTGGCAGCGCGCAGCCAGCAGTGGGTGTGTGGCCCTGATCAGCAGGTAGCAGCAGTGTGGGTCGGGGCCAACGGCCAGGGGTAAAAAACCCGCTTCGCAGGTCCAAGAAAAATAGGGCACAGGGGTTCAAAAAGGCGCGGCCCGGCTTTTGTCATCAGTGGAGGTTTGCGGTAAAACCCGATACTGGGGGCGGTGGGGCGGGTTCTTTGTAAGACACCGGAGGAGCCGAAAAAGGTTTAAATGTAAAATCTGTGGGCAAAAAGTGAAGCGGGCCGGGGAGCTAACTTTTGGCCCCCAGGGCCCCTTGCGAAAACAAAATGCGGGCGTCCCCCACCCGGGGGCCGGGGGGAAACCCTTTGGTAAGATGGGGGTGGTCCATCCCCCCCGCCGCAGCAACAGCGCACAGCAAGCCCCAGAAGCACCCCCATGCCTTGCACCCAGTAAAGGGCTCCCCCCACCTCGGCAGAAGGGAGCTTTTTCCCTCTTTGAAAACATCCCCCGGGTCCAAGCTCCGCTCCACCAAATCATGGCCCCAGCATTTCTTCAGGGGAGGGGGATTGCAAAGAGACAACAGTATGCGCCCAACCATCCCAAAGGTGCAGCACCCCAACCCGGGTTCCTCCCCCAAATTTTGGGTTGGGAAATTTGCAGTCCCCCCATTACACGCATCTGTTTTTTACCTTGGTCACCCCCCTTTAAAACGGCCGTTCCCTCGGGACCCCCGGCATGGGATAGCGAATCTAAAAAGGTCGTCCCCTTTTCCTGTGCAACTTTGGGGGTGGGTTCCTTTGAGTGATTCAAAAAAACCTATAAATTTTCTTTTTCGATATCCCAATAAACCTAAAGAAGGGCCCCTGAGGAGGCGGATTTTATTGCCCCCAAATCGGCGGTTTGTCGCGCCAAAAGGGGTTCGCGGGGAAATTTGCCCGGAAATTTTGTCCCACCCTTTTAAACTCCCCCCGGGTTAATATTTTTCGTTGCATATTCAATTTGGGCCCCCTTAGTTTTCCCCCCTGGAGAAAAAACATTCAAAAGATTTTGTTCCCCCTTTTAAGTGTTGTTGATTTGCACCCGGGGGAAATCTACAGGACCCAAATTTGGGGATTGGCGAGACTGGAGTGCAGCTCCTGAAACTTTTTTTTTTCTGTCTTTTTCTTCATGCGACTTTAACTAATTATACGCCCCCCACAAACACTTTTCCCTGGGGCCCACAGAAGAGGAGTATTTTGTGCATGTGTAGCATTTTTTCCGCGGGGAACGGGGCGCCCAGTGAACCCTAAAAAAAAAAGTCCCAAAAGTTATCGGGACGGAAAAAAGATACGTTGGGAACCCCAAAGTCTGCGTCTTGTAATTAAAAAAAGGGGCCCCCCCGGGGGAAAATTGTAATGGGGGCATGATCTGAGTTTTTGATTTGTAATAATCAGCACTAATAAATTTTGGGTAGAGTGGGAAGCAATAAAGGGCCCATGTCTATGGGGGGAAAACGTCGCAGAACAGGGGAATAGAAAGTGTTTGTCTGAGGGGTTAACCCGCCCCCCATTTTTTTTAAAAACACTTAAGTTGATGATAAATTTCCCCCATTTTGGAAAACCCCACTAGGGGTATCCTCCGAGGGGGGGTCTTCGACATATCTATTCTAGGGTCAAATTTTCCCCGCTTTTAAAAATTCCCATTAGTATAGGATTTTGAGTGGGGTTTTTTATAATAAAAAAATCAGTAAATGTTTTAAAGGGAACCCCCGACCCCCCCCCCACAGGGGCGCATAAACATTCCTTATTGTAAATGTGTTTGCAATATGGATTTCCCCAAGGTATAAAAATCTGCCGTCGGGATCCTTAAATTTATTTTCTATAGACGACTGTCCAGTCCTAAAGTAGTTTTCCCAAACTCCCCTTTTTCTTTAAAGGGTATTCCCCAGTATTGGCGGGCCCTAGCCAAGGGACCTGTTTGGAGATAAACCTTTTTTTTTCTGAGGTGTTTTTTCTTGTGGGAAAAAATTTAAATGCCTTTGAGGTTAAATTTTGTGCCCTTTTAACTTGCCTGTGTTTTCTCGGGGATATTTATTTCCGCCACTTTTTCCAAGAAAAAATTTTTTGTGGCGTCGGGAACCCCCCCCCCACATCAGACTACTCACCTGTGTCCCAAGGGGGGAAAATGCAAGGGGGGAGCTTTCCAAACCCGGGGGAAAAAGGAAAGGCACCCCAGCGGAGGGGCCCCCGAGAGGGGAAAAGGGGAGCCCCAACCCTTTAAGGGGAAACCGCACCTTCCCAAACCCCTTTTTACCTTGGCAAGACTTGAGAGAAAAACACACTGCAGTTAACAAAAAAAAAACATCTAAAAAAACCCTTTTAAAAACACTTTTGGGCCCTGTTTTTTGGCCCAGATTCTAAAGCCAATAACCCTTTTTTTCAAATTTTTAAAAAAACAAACTGTTTTTTGACCAGAGCCCAGGGGGTTCCCCCCTATGGGTTAATTTTTTTTCCTTTTCAAATTTACAAACTAAAAATTTTAACGTTTCCGGGAATTTAAACCCCCCCTTTTTTCACGAATTCCCCAAGGGAATTTTTTAAAAAAAAAAGGGAAAGGGGGGGGAAGAGAAAAAAAGGCCCAAAAAAAAGGGGGATGGAAAAAACAAGAGATGAAATTAAAAAAATAACATTCCCAAATTATACTATCCCCAGTGTTTTAACCCAAAAAAGGGCCGCAAAATCCCAGCGCTCTCACCAAAACCCCCACCACAAAAGCTTTAAAAAAGGGGCATTAGGAAGAAAGCTCCTGCTTTCATCCCAGGCCCTTTTATAATCGACGCTTGTTTCCCTTTTCCACCACTCTCCCTTTCGCCCGGGGAGGGGGCAATTGGAAACGTATTCCATTTTCATTTAAGATGTTTAAGACCCGGGGGAAAATGCTTTGCGTTCTGTGACTTGCAGGGGAAGTCCCCGAAACATTAGAATGCGTTTATTCCCACTCTCAGTTCCCCTAGCTGACGGGACGCATTTTTAAAGGGAACCCCTCTTTAATCGTCCCAAATTTTGAAAATTTTGCAATAACCCCGGGCCCAAAGGTATGTTTCTTTGGGGGTCCAATAAATGCCCAATTCCCAAGAAACCCCCCCTAAATGAGGGGGGGATCTTTCGGCGTAAACCAGACCTAGTTTCAGTCCAAGGGTTTGTGGTCAAATAGAGGGGAAAAGCGTCTTTCTGGGGCGCAATCCGGATGCCAATAAAAAGGGAAAATTTTTGCGGAAAGTGAAAATTTTTCCCGGTCCCAACCCATTTTTTTTTTGGGAAACTGTCGATCAAAGGCTGTTTTTGGGGAGATGAAGCTCCGTCCACCTATTTCCCTTTTCCCCAAAAAACCCGTGCGAGAATTCCCAAAATCTTTCCCGCTTTTTGTGAGAAAATTTTTAATCTGGCCAGCGCCCGCGTTTAATTTAGGTTGGATAATGTTACCTTTTATTTCCAAGACAGGGGGTATGGGGCCTGGACACCTCCTTTGCCTTTATAGGACCTTTGAGGAGGGGGCCCCGGGAGCCCCTGAAGTCCCTGCCTTTCCTGCAGGGTCCCCTTTCCGCCCTTTTAATTTTTTGGGGTTTGCACAAAGGGCAGCCCGACCCTTTTGGTTTTTTCTTTACTTGAACTTGACCCTTTTTTTGAATGTTTTTTAAAATTTAGGCAGGGGGTACCTTATCTGAACCGTCGTTTGAGGGCGTGTGTGTTTTTGGTGTAAACAGAGGGTGTATGAATCTGTCCATAATTTAATTTCGCTGGGGGCGATTTAGCAAGAGCGCAGATCATTGTTCAAATCCCCCAGGGGGTCCCAGAATTTTTAAAAATCTTATCTTAGAAGGATGTGTTTTCAAATTCGTGATACTACGAAAAGGAAAAAATAGGGGGGGGGGCCCCCGGGGTTCTTTGGGCTCAAAATAGCAAAGGGGGCACACATGTCAACAAATGTACTGTGGAAACCAAATAGGGTTTGGGAAACCCTTTTTAGAGCAGCAGATGGCAGCAGAGTCTAAAACAATATCATACAATTTGAAAGACGCTCAACCCTTAGTGTATCAGCAGGTGGCAGTAAAGTTTCTCCAGTTAAAGCGACAGTTCACAGTGGCTAAGAAAGCTTGCAGTTGTTGTAATTATATGTAAACAATGATGGAAGAGAGATAAGAAAACAACTGGTTCTCTGTAGTCCCCTTAGACTATGACTATTAGCGCTGCCCCTTGAAGCATTAGATGATTTGTATGATAGAGGCAGTTAAATTGAGTAAAGTCACTGTAAAGTCACGGTAGGACGCTGCAGTGGTCAGGCTGTGTCACCAGAAACTCAGTGGGCAACGAGGGAAGAGTTGGCACCAGGTTCTCAGCCAGATCTTAAAGCCTATATTCGGCCCCCCCCCCAACCCCAGCGTTCTGTTTAGGAGGGCTGCGGCCCCAAAGTCCAGGATCCCTCTAACAGAGCAGTGTAACCCCTCCGTGGCAGTACTCACTGTCCATCCACGTCCATTCTATATTAATATCAATGACATCATTAGAAAATAAATCTTGACCCGCAAAATAAAAGCTTTCATTTGTCGAAAAATAAAAAAGTTATGGTTCTGAGAAGGCGGGGAGGGAAAAACAAGCGTGACAAAACAAAAGGCTTTGCCAGGAAGGGGTTAATAATAAACATTTTCCACATTCTGTGCGACTTCTCTCTTGGGGAATGTGACGAAAACAGCCTAGTCCGCCGGCCCACTTGAGGGACGACGGCCTGACTTGGGGTGTATCTCAACGTTGCGCTGCCCACTAGGGGGAGCTCAAGGTCAGCCAGATACTGTTCCACTGTTAACCCTTGCCACACTGGCACAGGGAAACAGCAATGCTGCCACCAGTTCGCTCGTTTAGTTATAAGCCCGGTCCGTTACCGACTTATAGCAGGGTCAGGAACCAACCCCTTGGGTAGCTATATATTATAGACCGAGTATTAGGCGTGTGAGGTCGTTGATCAAGACAGACTAACTCAGATTAAAGTTATAGATTTAATTAGCCTTGGAGGGCACACTAGACAGATAATATAAACAAGATGGATAACAATATACCGGTAGGAGACAGATGCAAATACAATTATGGAGTACAGACAAAAGGCAGTTAGAATAATCCAGTTACCGTGTGTTGCTTGCTTGGGTACCAAGGCCGCATGGGGGCAGGTGTGGCCTGGCTGCTGAGATGATATCACTGACCTGCAATCAGGTACCCCCCTGGATCAAAACAGAAAGAGCCGCCACTTGCTCCTGGCTTATATCTGTCAGGGGACAGCCCACGTGGCAGACCCCTACACACCCCTGGGACGGCCTTTGAGCTCCTCCCACTCAGGTCAGGCAGTTTCTGATACAAACCAAAAAACGGACCATAACTCGGCAGGGCATTGACACAGAACCGAGCCAGTGATACCATCAGAACCGCCTGCGCTTTCCTGACGCCTGGACACCAAACATGCCCATCCTATGGGCCCTCAGGGTCCAGTTCTGGATATCTCAGTCCCCATGCGTCCTGCAAATCTGGAAATTGTGGCTGTGGGTGTGGAGAGTTCCCTGTTATGCGATATGGACTCGCCAGGCCCCAGTTATGAACGGATCGCCTATAAATCGATATGAAATATCGGAGACGACCCGACTGGGTTTTTGATTGCTGGAGTCTTTTGAAGCCAGGACTGGCATTTGTTCAGGGCTAATGAGATTCATGAGTTCTTTTGATGGGTTGCCCCCTTGCTGGGCAACTTCCTATAGAAAGGCAATTTACACAAGGCTTGTAGAGTGGTGGGAGCCATCTGTGTTCTGACAGATGGTATAAGGTTGGGGGGAGAGAACTGTCAGAGAGTGGGGGATGAAATAAAGTGACTTCTACATCACAGGGAACATTACACTTTCCTTCCTGTGTGAACTCTCTTATGTCTTTCTAGGTGTGCTTGAACATGAGCAAGGCTTCTCTCCGGTGTGAGTCGTTTCAGGTCTAACAAGATGTGATTTCGGTGTAAAAGATTTCCCCCATTCTGAACATGTGAAAGGTTTCTCCCCTGTGTGAATTTCTCTCATTGTATTACAAGAGTTGGATGTGCCTGTAAAAGATTTCCCACATTCTGAACATGAAAATAGCGTTTCTCCTGTGTGAACTCTCTCATGTTTTACCAGAGTTGATTTCTGTGTAAAAGATTTCCCACATTCTGAACATGAAAATGGTTTCTCTCATGTGTGATTTTTCTCATGGTCTTAACAAGATGTGATCTTTTTGATAAAAGATTTCCCACATTCTGAACATGACGAAAAGGATTCTCTTCCTGTGTGGTTCTCTCATGCATATAAGCAGATTTGATTTTTCTGGTAAAAGATTTCCCCAACATTCTGATACATGAGATATGGCTTCTCCCCTGTGTTAATTCTCTCATGTGTAACAAGAGTTGATTTGTCTGTAAAAGATTTCCCACATTCTGAACATGAAAATGGTTTCTCTCCTGTGTGAATTTTCTCATGTTTAACAAAAGTTGATTTGTCTGTAAAAAAGATATTCCCAACATTTCTGGACTTGAGAAAAGGTTTCTCAAATGTGTGAATTCTCTCATTTATAACAAGATGTGATTTTCGATGTAATAGATTTCTAACATTGCTGAACATGGAATAAGGGCTTTTCTCCTGTGTTGATATATCTCTCATGTATTACCAGAGTTGATTTCTGTGTAAAAGATTTCCCACATTCTGAACATGAAAATGGTTTCTCTCATGTGTGATACTTCTCATGTCTAACAAGATGTGATTCTTTTGTAAAAGATTTCCCACATTCTGAACATGAGAAAGGCTTCTCTCCTGTGTGAGTTCTCTCATGCATAAGCAGATTTGATTTTTCTGTAAAAGATTTCCCACATTCTGAACATGAGAAAGGCTTCTCCCCTGTGTGAATTCTCTCATGTGTAACCAGAGTTGATTTTTCTGTAAAAAATTTCCCACATTCTGAACATGAAAATGGTTTCTCTCCTGTGTGACTTTTCTCATGTTTAACAAAAGTTGATTTGTCTGTAAAAGATTTCCCACATTCTGAACATGAATAAGGCTTTTCTCCTGTGTGAATTCTCTCATGTACAACAAAAGTTGATTTGTCTGTAAAAGATTTCCCACATTCTGAAAATGAAAAAGGCTTTTCTCTGTGTGAATTCTTCTCATGTTCTTAAACAAGAGATGATTTGTCTTTATAAAATTGATTTCCCACATTGCTGAGACATGGAATTAAGGGCTTTTCTCACTGTGTGAATTCTCTCATGCGGTAAAATGAGTTGGATTTTTCTGTAAAAAATTTCCACATTTTCTGGAAACATGGAGAAAGGTTTCTCCCCTGTGTGAGTTCTTATGTATAAAATGGATATGATTTCTTTGCAAAAGATTTTCCCTCATTTGAACATGAAAAAATGGTTTTTCTCCCCTGTGTGAGTTCTCTCATGTATAACAAGATATGATTTCTTTGTAAAAGATTTCCCACATTCTGAACATGAATAAGGCTTTTCTCCTGTGTGAATTCTCTCATGTTTAACAAGAGTTGATTTGTCTTTAAAAGATTTCCCACATTTTGAACATGAGAACAGTTTCTCCCCTGTGTGAATTCTCTCATGTCTAACAAGAGTTGATTTGTCTTTAAAAGATTTCCCACATTCTGAACATGAGAACGGTTTCTCCCCTGTGTGAATTCTCTCATGTTTTACCAGAGTTGATTTCTCCGTAAAAGATTTCCCACATTCTGAACATGAGAAAGGCTTCACTCCTGTGTGAATTCTCTCATGTGTAACAAGATGTGATTTGTCTGTAAAAAGATTTCCCTACATTGACTGATACATGGGAATATGGCTTTTCTCCTGGTGTGAATTCTTATCATGTTTTACCAGAGTTGTTTTCTCCGTAAATAGATTTTCCCCTAACATTCTGTACATGATGAAAGCTGCACTCCTGTGTGTACTTCTCTCATGTTATCAAAGAGTTGAGTGTTCTGTAAAAGATTTCCCACATGCTGAACATGAAAATGGTTTCTCTCCTGTGTGACTTTTCTCATGTTTAACAAAAGTTGATTTGTCTGTAAAAGATTTCCCACATTCTGAACATGAGAAAGGTTTCTCCCCTGTGTGAGTTCTCTCATGTATAACAAGATATGATTTCGATGTAAACAGTTTTTTCTCTTCTGAACATGAAATAGGCTTTTTATCCTGTGTGAATCTCTCATGTATACAAAAGTTGATTTGTATTGTAAAAGATTCCCCAACATTCTGAACATGAAAAAGGCTGTTTCCTCCTGGTGTGAGATTCTCTCTTGGTCTAAACAAGAGTTGATTGGTTCTGTAAAAATTTTTCAAACATGTGTACAATGAAAATGGTTTCTCCCCTGTGTTGTGTTTTCTCCATGTTTAAACTAAAGATGTAGATTTCTTTGTATAAAGATTTCCCTACATTCTGAACCATGAAAAAAGGTTTCTCCCCTGTGTGACTTTTTCTCATGTTCTTTATGAACCTGACTTATGGGGCGGCGAACATTTAAAAAAATTCTAAAACATGAACATGGGCTTTCTTTCCATTGTGAATTCTTCTGTGACTTACAAGTTTGAACGTTGTAAACCACTTTACCCACATTGACACAGTGGAAAGCTTTTCCCCTCATTTTGGCCTGAACTGTGTAGTAATCGTCTGTGGTCGGGTCAGGAGAAGGGGTCGCATGATTGGAGGGTTTATAGGTCAGGTCTGTACTGTGATGTCCTGGATGTACATTCAGGGTAGTGTGGTTTTCTCCTGATGAGGGCTTTGTGATATCTTCTTCTACTTTATAATTTAGTGAGGACATGCAGTTCCCTTCAGAGATCTTACGGAATTGTTCTGTTAAAATTAAAAAAAATATTTTTTAATAATTTTCTTTTACTAAACCACAAAAAGAGAATACAAATTATAAACATTTCTTTTAGGCGGGACATGAATCGTGCAATTATATTTAAGTTTATTTTTGGGCAAGCCAGAGATGGACGCTGCAGGACCACTTATTATGTACCCTTCCTAATTTCCCGATGTTTCACGTAGTCATTCATGAATTTTCCTATGGTGTGCTGGCTTGCTAGGTATGTAAAGTGTTGATAGGCTGTCTTGCTCAAGAACTAGTTCTCAATTTGCTGTTATGAGTAAATAAAAGGGGCGAATATGGAGTTGGAAAAAGGGTAGATTATTGGCTTTCACATATTGTGATCTGTTGGCATCTGCTGTGGTGAAAGTGTATAGTAAGTGGAGAAATAAGACGTGGACAGTGCAAAGCACCACACGCCATTGATCTAAATGTCGGCTATTAAGGTGCATGAGGGCAAAGAGACATATTACATAGGAGCAGCTCACCTCCAAAATGACTCAGGGGGTGGGACCTAAGACGATTCGACACACAAGTGGTCTAACACAGAAACCAAAACTCTCAAGTTTTATGGGACCCGGAAGCATATGCTGACCCTTGTCGTGATGAGTGTTCTCATCTTTCTTGCCAATATCTCTCAACATCACTCGCCATCACCCCCCACCCCCCCCTCCTCACATTAACACCCCTAGTATGGGGCCCCCTGAGCTCAGACTCCCGGCTCTCTCCGCTCGACGATCTTCACCCTGCAACCTACTAATAATACCAAGCTACATCAGCGGGCAAAGCTTCAGTTTTCATGTCTGTTTCGGATTAACCTCTGCTTATTGGCTAATGGTTGTTTTCTCTGATTATTCGCATTTTCTGCTTCATGGAACAAATGGACATTGGTGTTTCAAGTGAGAAACAAAGAATAAACACCCATGACATCCATGAGGAAGAAAACAATCTGGTGATGGCAGCGTTGTGGTCGGTGGAAAGGGTTTGCAGGGGTGTGCACTAGGCCATTCATCCGGTTGCAAGGCTGTACTCACCTAATTTTTAGGTATGTATCCATCCTTGCCAGGATCATGTACACTCTTACTTGCCGGATTTTTATAACCCGGAGGCAATGGGATTTTCCAGCAAGAAAAGCGATATGTCTCATCAGCCAGAAAAACGTCTGACATTGGTTGGAGACTGATCGTGTCTAACCTGGCCCTTTATACCCCAGACCCAAGAGTGTGCACTGTGTGGAGGCCCCTGGATGGTGTTGTGAATCTATGGCCCCTCCAGCAGCATGTGGGGATTTATACAGTCGGGCTTCAGCGCCCTGTGACATCCTACCAGGAACTCATGGAGTCCATTCACCGCCTCTTCGCTGCTGTCTGTGCTTACACACTAAAACGTTCTGATGGAAGTAATGATGGGACTCACTGGTGTGTATTTTCGTCATTAATTTCACTTCCTTACCGTGGCTAAAAAAATCTTGCATAAGAGAACCTGCCTGTGTGGACTGCAGCCTTATAAATTCCTTGTATAATGCTGTAATGTATTCAGTATGGGTGTAACTAACGGGGGTAGCAGGACGTAGAAAGCTGCCATGGGGGGGCCCCGGTGTCTTAGAGGGCCCGGGCAGCTGCAAACCGCATCCGCTACCCGGGTAAATGCCGGCTCACCGATGTCCCACTGGCTAGTCGAGAATAACAATTAACTGCGGCAGGGTGCAAGAGCTGTGGGCCGGCACATCCTGACTCTGAGGCCACGGCCAGAGAGTTTCATAGGGCAGCGCTTCCCCGGAGCTCTGCTCTGTTTACTTTCCTGCTAGACTAAGGGCCATAGGCCTTAGAAGCCTTGCAGGAGACGGCCCACAGTGATGACTTGGGCAGCACGATGAGGTCACATCTTCGCACAGCCTACACCGAGCACAGAGGCTGGAGCACGGCACAGCGAGGGGGCGTAGAGTGAGGTAAGTTATTATTTTACCTGCCCTGACTGCCTGTATAGTCCCTCCCAGCCTGCCTACATAGTCCCCCTCAAGTCTGCCTACATAGTCCCCCTCAAGCCTGCCTGCCTGTATAGTACCCTTAAGCCTGTCTGCCTATATAGCCGACTAAATGCTGGCTATTCCATATTATAGCCCCCCTGTAGCGACAGCCCGCTACTTATATGGGGCCCCTTTACTAAACCTAACTCTGCATACCTACCTTTTGGCCCCTGATAGACCATCTAACACATTTGTCTTACCTGTATGGCTCCCTATAGCTACCTAAACCTCTGTCTGTTCTACCTTCAGTGTTTTCATATCTCCAGTTCTCAAGACCCACCAACAGTTCTTGTTTTCCTGGATGCCCTTACGCATGGTTTACAGGTGATTTAATTTTGCTGCACAGGTGATTTATTATTTGTCAGTTGATTTCTGTGGGAAGATCCATGAAAACCATGACATGTGGTGGGTCCTGAGGTATCTGGAGGTTGAGAAATATAATGAGTCTAACATTTAGGCCCATATGAGCTCACTTAAACCCCCTACTTGCGCACTGTCTATTATGGCCTCTTTAGCCTACCTAAAACCCTGCATGACTTCCTTTATGGGCCCCTTATAGCTACTCTAAAGCCTGCTTGCCTTTTTGGGGCTCCCTTTTAGCTAATTTACTTTCCTATGTCGGGGACGCCACCTATTGCCTAGCTACCCGGGGCCCCTACAGCGCCTAACTGTGGTCACCTACTGCATACTACCACTACCTATGGGGCCTATCATACTGCCTACTAGTTCCATTGTTACCTACTGTTAGCATAACTGCTTAACTACGTGCCCTACACTACCTTTGGATATACTCTTCCTTTTAACTGGGGCCACTTTTATTGCCTTCTTACTACGGCCTAACAAACTCTATCTATATAGGGGTCTAACCTGCTTATATCATTTGAGGGATAAATGCCATGCCTGTAAAATCACCAATCTCCGCAGGGGGGGTGATTTCTCTGTTCCTTCCCTTCCATATAGGAGTCTGGGCCATCTAAATCTATTGGCCTGTACCTGCTCTCCCACATGGAAAGTTTGTATTTTAAAAACCACCTGAGCTGGGGGGCAGGGAGTGAGGATTTCTAAGTATTTGTGTACAAAATCTACAGGGACAAGTGGCAGCAGTGAGAAGTCATCATGGCGTTCTGGATTGGGATGCAGAATAAAAAGGGAAAGTCATCGATCGTCAGAGGAAACGGACCTGTGAGTCAAAGGATAGTATTAACTGCATTGTAATTATTTTATATGTCTACCGAGCCTGTTTATAACTATCTACCACTATATGGTTACTGTATGGAGGTAATAAAAAGTTTGTATGGCACCTGTGTACACTGGTGTCTACCACTATTGTCACAAGTGGCGCTGCAGCCCGGGGTCCGGGCTGCAGGCGCTCCTTTGTTTTCCCGATAACTCGGGTGGGGGGGGGGTTGGGGGGGGGCGCGCCCCGTCCCCCCGGGCAGCCCCGGGCCCAAAAAGGCCCTTCCCCAACTCACCTGACCCTCACTCCCCCTCTGTGTACGCGGCCGGTGCGCCGCCCCCCGGGCCCCCTTTGGGCACGCGCGCCCAGCTCTCAACAAATTTAAAGGGCCCCGCGGCCCATAATTGGAAATTTCCCCGGGGCCCCGTTTGCTATATTTTAAAGCCCCCCCCTCTTCCTGGCCCTCCCCCGGGTTCCATACGCTCTGAAAAACCCATGCAGGAAAACCTTTCCAAAGTTTTCCGTTGTCTATCCTTTTGGGGGCCAAATTTTCTCCACTTTTCTTCTCTGACCCGAACCGTCCTGCCTGCCCCGACCTTCCCGGGCCCCTCCCTGACCAAAAGTTTTTACCTGCCCTTCTGTACCCCCCCTATTCCTTGGTACCGCCCAACAAGTTTCCCTCAGGGGTAGGACCGGTGGAATTCCCCCCCCGCCGCAAGTCCATCTCGTTTGCGGCGGGCCCCCTGGGAAAAACCCGGGGCCCACTTAGACTCCCCCCCCCTGGGGTGGCTTTAAAAGCCAATTTCTTCCGGGGGGCCCAAATGGAAACCAAACCCAAAACCCTTACAGTTTTGGGAAACGGCCATGGATCCCCCAAAGGTTTTCCCTTACCCAGCCTGGAAACTGACGTCCAATCGTTTTCCCCAGCAATCCCCCGCAGTTTACGCAAGCAGGGCCCCAGCCCAATTTTGGTTCCCGGGTGACGTCCCTGATGCACAGCTCGTTTGCCCCCCCAAACGGCAAATTCCCCCGCCCCTTCCCCTTCCCCCCTTTATTTTACCTTCCCAAATGGGTCCCTTTTCCAAATTGGGGGAGTTGAAAGGGTTTTTTCCGGGCCCCCCCATAAAACCCCTTCCCAACGCCAAAAAATGGCCCTTTTTCCTCGCCTGCTCCCCGGGAAGGCCTGGCGTGGGCAACCCCCCTCTGGTAGGGGTGATCCCCCGGTGGGGGGACCTTTCAGGCCCCTTTTTTTTAAGGGGGTTTCCCTTGCGTTTTTTAGGAACCCGGCCCCGGGGTTTGTCAGGGGGAGAAGCACTTTCCCGAATTAGCCCAAAGGGGAATGCCAATGGGGGACTAGCCATCCCAATTCCCTTTCCCTTTTGGCCTCGGGGCTGACCCCGGAATTTAGGCCCCCCTCTGTGCCCCCTTTCAAGAAAGGGGCCCCTATAGCCGGGTCAAGGAAAAAGCCTTGGGCCCCAAGGGATCTTCCCCCTCCTTGTCCCGGGTTGGGTCCACCTGGCCACCCCGATTTTATGTGCGTTTCTCCAAAAAAGGGAAAAGGGGCTCCCCCAGGGGAAACCGCAGGGTCGATTCTCTCGCTTTCCCCCCCCCCTTGGCTCCCGGAAATTTCCCGAAGCCTCCCGTCCAACCCCCCCTCAGCATTCCAGCGGGAGCCCATTTCAGGCGACCGAGCTTTTCTCTCAGTCAAGAGCAAAGCTCCCACCCCGCATGAGAAAATTTTTGTCTGAACTGTCCCAAAACCCCCCCCACTTTTTGGGGATGTCCGCTTCCGTCCACGCCCGGAAAAGCCGCACCTAGGGCACGTGGGGGAGGCGTCCCCTTGGTGTGAAAAAAGGGCCCCCCCTCCGTCTTTAAACCCTGCCGGTACAGATACTTTTATTTTTGGATGAAGAAATTTAAGGGCCCCTGCCTTTTTTGGACTCCGGCTCGGCGGGAAATTTTTTTGGGGGCCCCCCCTGGGTCAAAGCTTCGCCCCCTTCCCACCGTTCCCTCGTTAAGCCTCTGGGGATCTCTTCGGTGAAAGGGGGGGGGGTCCTGCCCTGACACAAACCGTACCGGAAAAGGGGCCCCCTTTACAAAGCATGTAGGGGCACTCCATGCAAGGAATCGTGTTTAGTATTACCCCCCCCTCCTCGGGTTTGCTATCCTGTTGGGATTAAACCCCGGCTGCAATTTCCATGGGCCCGGGCTTGGCTGGAAACGGGCCGGGAAATTACACGATGGGGACAGGACTGCCCCGCATCGTTGTTTTGTCTGGGAAACCCCGGGCCCCCGCGGGCCCACTTTTTCCGCCGCCCCTTAAAACCGTTGCCCGGGTTGCCCGCAGGGGTTTCCAAGACCTTTTTCCGATGGTTCCCGAAAAAAAAAAGGTGACTCTTTGCCAAACCTCACCGCCCCCACATTGCCCTATCGACCCGTTTTTTGGCACGACCCCTCCTCGGGGGAGGGTTCACCCAAATGCCGGGGCCCTAAACCAAGGGGCCCGTCTGACTACATACAAGAACCTCCCAAAAAAGGGCCCCTTTTTTCCGCAGTCCTTTTTCACCCGCCGGGGGCAGGCTTCTTCCCTTTTTTAGAGAAAAAAAGAAAGGCTCACTTTGAAACCCCGCTTCGGGCTACCCCCGGTCTTTAATAAGATTACGGTAAAAAAAAACTACCCCCCTTTCCCTGAACCCCGGAGCTCTTTGACTGACTGCGGGGGGCTAGGATCTTTACCAAAAAGGACTTAAAGAGGGGCCTAAAAACCCTTTTCCGAATCCAGAAGGCGACGAAATGGGAAAAACGGGATTTTAAAACCGGGGCGGGCATTTTGAAAAAAAAAAAAACTTAGGTTTTTGCCCTTTTGGGCTCTGCAAGCCCCTGCGGTGTTTCAGGGGTTTTTTTTTAAAGACATCTTCAAAGGGGCCTCTTTTTTGTGGGGCGGTTTTTGTGTATCTGGAACAAACTGATCTTTGTTGCCTGATCTCAAGTCCCCCCATCTTATGTGGCCAGTCCTCAAATGGCCTTCGGGAATCGCCTCTTTCCCCCAAAATTTGGGGAAAATGCCAATTTTTAACCCAAACCAGCCTGGGCCCTTTTCTTGGGTATAAATTTTTCCGGGCCCAAAAGGGCTTTTTTAAAAAGGGCCCGGCCAAACAGTCGGCCGTCCTCAGTTGGGTTGTCCAAATGGCCTTTTGGGGGCCCTTAAAGGTTTCCCTAGGCCCTTTTCAAAATTAAATTAAACCCCCATTTATTTCCACACTTTCCCCCACCCATGGCTCCCCAAATTTTGGCCCCTTTCAAAAAAATCTTGCCCAAACCGGGGGCTGTGGCCCCAAGTTTGGGAAAAAAATGCCCTTCTCCACCCCGGGAAAGGCGGGGCCTTTTCCTCGGCACCCCTTTTGTCTCTTTCCCCAGTAAAAGAACCCCTTTTTTTTTTTTGGAGGGGGACGCATCAACCGTAGGAGAAAGGGGGGGTTTCTCTCTCAGAGGGATTTCCCCGGGGGGGGAAGTTGGGGCCCCCGTGCAAGGTTTTTTTCTCGGAAAAAACCCTTTTCTCCTGCGGAAAAAGAAAAAATTAAACCCCCCATTTTTGGTTGGGGGGGGGGGGGGCCTTTGGGGGCTGTTTGGGGGCCCTTTAAAAAATTGGGCCCCTTTAAAGGGGGGTTTGGGGGTTTTATTTGCTTGAAGGGGGGCCCCAAAAATTTTTCCCGGTTTTTTCTTTTCTACCTGGGGGGAAAACCAAAAAAAATTCGGTTGGGATTTTCCCCGAAAGGTCCCCGCCTTAAAACCCCGGAGGGCTCCCTTGGCCCCCCTTTTTTCTTTGCGGTTTTTAAAATTTTACGGGGTTTTCCCTTTCCCCGGGCCCCGGGCCCAGGAAAAAAAACGGTTTAAAAGGGCCCATCTCTTTTTCAACGGGGCTGTGGTAGGGGGGGGGGAAATTTTTTCCCCCCCTTTTCCCCCACATTTTCCCCCCCAACCGTCTTTAAGCCCCCCCCGTTTGGGGTCCGGGGGGATTTGCGGCAGATTTTCCCCCCGGGGGAAAAACCCATGGGGGGGGTCCTTTTTTTTTTCAAGGGGGAGAAAACCTGAGGGGTTTTTGGGGTCCCGGCTTCCTGGGTTTTTTCCCGGCCCCCCCGGGGAGCCAGAAGGGGCGGGCCCCAAGGCCTCCCCTTTGGGGCCCCGGGGGCCTACTTTTGGGGGGCCCCAACCCAAATTTAATGAGGGAAAGGGGTTTTTTTGGGCCCCGTTTCCCCCTTCTGTGGGGCCCCAAAAAAAGGGGGCCCCCCCCCCCCAAAACCCCGGGAGGGGGGGGCCCTTCCCCCCCCCCGTTCCGGGGGGGGCCGTCCCCTGGGGCCCAGTTTGCCAAGGGGGGCTTTTTTTTCCCCCCCGGGCTTTCCCCCCCGGGGCCGGGGGATCGGGTTTTTTTTAAAATGGCGGGGTTTTTTTTACCTTTTGGGCCTGGGGGGGGGCTTTCCCCTCAGCAACCCCGTCTTTTTCAAAAAACCCCCTTTTCCCTTTTCCTTTAAAGTTTTTCCGCCTTTCATTGGGGTTTCCCCCGGGGGGAAAATTGTTGGGGCCGTTTTCCGGGTTTTTAATTTGGGCCTTTTCCCCTTTTCTTGGCGGGTTTTTTTCCTTTTGTTTTTCCCCGCTCAAAAGGGGGATTTTTTTGGGGGGTTCTCCCCTTTTTAAACCATCCGCCCCCAGTCGGAAAAAGGGGGGAGGTAGAAAAAACTTAAAACCCGGGGCCCCTTTGGAAAAGTTTTCCCTTTCTTTAAATTTTTTCTTTTGGGGCCCCGAAAAGGGGGGATTGGGGCCCGACTTGTTAACCCCCCTGGGGCCCCCAAATTTGCCCACAATTCCTTTGGGGTTTTTGATTCGGGGCGGGCGTTTTTCCGTTTTCTTTTTTTTTGTTTACCGGGGGGGTACCCTTCCCCCCCCCGCCCCCCCCCCCGCCCGGGGGCCCCCCTCGGTCTCGGACTTTCCTGCTTTTGGACCTTTCCCCGGGGTTTCCCTGCCTGAAAATTTTATTTGGGGGGGCAAACGGGCAGGCAAAACTTTTTCTCCGGGGGCCCCCCCCCCCTCGGATGAAACTCCGGGGGGAAAACACCCGGAAGGGGCCTCCGCCCCGTTCAAGCCGGGGGGGTTTAAAGGTCTGGTTTTTTTCCTCAAGAAAAAGTTTTCTTTTAAGGAATTTTCCTCCTTCAAAAATGGGTCCCCCCGGGTTTCCCTTTTGGGCTTTTTTTAAGTTTTTTTTGAAGAAAATCAACCTGGTGGCCCCAAAAAGCCCCCGGGGTCCCCCCCCCGATTTTCGTTTTTCCCCAAAATCCCTTTTTAAAGTTTTTCCCCAACTTTAAAGGGGCCCGTTTTTATCTTGAAAGGTACTTCGGGGGGGGTGGGCTCCTTTTTTTTCCCCAAGGCCGGGTGCCTCGGGGTCGTTTTTTTTTTGGGGCCGGGTGGGGAAGGGGGAAAATTCTGGCCCATGGGAAAGGGGAAAAAACCAAGGGGGGGGACGTTTTTTTTTCTTAATTTATTGGAAAGGGGTTTTTTGGGGTTTTTCCCAGGGGAAAAGGGTCTTTTTTTTTTTGGGGGAGTTTTGGGGGGGGGGAACTTTATGGGGGCCGAAAAAACTTTAAACCAGAAAATTTTTTTTTTCCCCGGGCCCAAAAAGGAAAGGGGGAGGGGGCCTAAGGGGGGGGGGGGGAAAGGGACTTTTTTCCCAGTGGGGCTGCAAGGCCCCAGGTCCGGGGGTTTCAGGGGGCACCCCGGGCCGATAAACGGCGGGGCCCGGGTTTTGGGGTTTGGGGGCCGCCCCGGGGGTCCCCCGTGGGGACCTCCGTTCCCCCCCAAAAATTTTTCCCCCAAACCCCCCCCTGGGGCCCCCGCCCCCGGGCTTTTTTGGCGGGGGGGCCAGGTTTCGCTGCCCCCCCGGGCCCCTTTGGGGGATTTCGTTTGGGGCCGGGGTCTCCCCAAAATTTTAAAAGGGCCCCCCGGGGCGCCCATAAATAATTTGGAAAAAAAACCTGCCCAAAATTTTTCCCAATATCTACGGCCCCACCTTTTCCTTGGGGGCCCCCGCCGATTTTTTCCCTAGCGGGTTTTTGAAAACCCATTTTGAGGAAGCCCTTTTTTTACGTTTTTTTGGGCTTATTTCCTGGGGTTTTCCAGTTCCCCTTTCCCGGGTTTTTTTTCTCCCCGGGGCCACCCAAAAACCTTTCCCCCTGCCTGGGGCCCCGGGGCCTTTTTTTTGGGGCCCCCTCCCTGGGCTTTTTTCAAAAATTTTTTCCTTTCCCATTTTTTGTTTTTTTTCCCCCGGGGTTTTTTCCTTTTTGGTTTTTCCGCCGCAAGCCCAAATTTCCCCCATTTAGGGGGTTTTGCGACCTGGTGGGGGAATTTTCCCCCCCAAACAAAAGGGGGCCCTCCCCCTTTGGGGGGGGGGCCCAGGTGGAAAAAAAAAACCGGGGGGGCCCCATTTTTTGGGGCCCCCGCCCTTGGTTTTTTTTGGCTTAATTTTCCAAACCCCTTGCGGTGGCCCCAAAGGGGAAACCACAAAACCCCGAAAACCCTTACAAAATTTATGGGAAATAATTAAATTTACCTTTTTTCAGTAGTAGTGTAGGGTTATTATTCAGTCACTATTTGGTGGTGATTTGTGGTCGTGTTCTGGCAGTATAATCAGGTCTATATGTAATAGCATTATTGGTGATGTTGGACTGGGTATAGTGGGATTTGTTTGAAAGAAGTATGATGGTGATATCTATGGTGAGGTAGTCATTCCTTGTATTATGTAGTAACTGCATGACTTAAGAGGTCCCGGTAGACGTTTGTGGTCGGGGAGAAGGGTTCCCATCCAAAAGTTTGCTATGGGGCCCAGGCTTCTCTAGTTACGCCCCTGGAATCAGTGACACAGTCCAGGATTCTGCTCTACACTCAGTCATCACTTTTATCACATAAACCTGGACTTGATAAGATTCTGAGACGCACAACCTTGTCTGACAATCAGGTCTGTCCTCTGCCCACACATTGGGCCCTTCAATACCAATGGGGCAGCAATTTAATACAAGTGGACATCTGGTTAGTGACAATCTCATCATGGCTATAACCAGATCATCATGAGACAAAGTGCACATCTCCAGCTGAACTCATGGACGGGATGATGAGGTCTGTACGGCCTAACGGCTGCAGTCACCAGGTCTCCATGTTATAGAGCATCTCTAGGATGTGGTGGAATAGACAGAGCGAGGTTTTCCATCAGAATCTGTAATAAAGGTTTCCAGGACCTTGTTGTATCCAATTCACTAAGAATTTAGGCTGTTCTAGGGAAAGGTGGCCCTAATGAAGTGGCCCCTGAGAGCAGATCCCATCTCCAGCCTCAGAAACACTGCAATAAGTGTCCATAATATATAGAAGGGAATCACTTCCTCTCAGCTTCTATTTAACCCTTCACAAATTTTGATAAAATGGATTTTCCTTTTTTTGCCTCCAGAACTCTACTATGTGACCCCTGACTGTGGGGCTAAAGTCATACTTGCCAATCCTCCCAGGTTGGATGGTGGGTTCCTGCAACTAGAGATCCTCTCCCGTGACCCCAGAAGGGTCAGCAAAACCTCCTAAAGCTGAACAGCTGCCGGAGGTTCTCTTATTAGTGAGTCAGGATGAGGTAGACTCAGAAATAAATGGATGATTAGATGTAGAAGATAACTGGTGGCAGGTGCAGTACCCTCAATTGCCGCAAGAGGCAATAGATAATAGGCTGTGGAACAGTTGAAAACCTCCAAGTGATAGACTGAATGTTCTTAGGAGGTCTTGTGGTCCATTAGTTACTGTTGTTTTAGAAGTGATGTACAATATAGAAGTAATTAAAGGGGTTGTTTACCCTCAGAGTTTCATAGATGCATGTATGAAATAATGCAGCTTTGCTCTCACTTCCTGGTCAAGCTGTCTGTAATTAGAATATGAGCTCTGTGTATTCAGACTTCTGCTAATTAGATTAACCGACAGCATGAGATGTAAGTAAACAGCAGTAATTACTCTTTTGTCTGAAAGATCAGATAACAAATTAGGTCTTACTGTCAGGAGCTCTGTGCTGTGCTGCTGCAGTGGTGAACTGTGTGATGATGTCACTCCCTGCTATCAGATAGAACAAACAGCAGGGGGGTGAGATGTACACAGGTCGGTTATTTGGGGAACTAGATAGAGCCAGGAAGGTGAAAAAAAAATCACTTGTAGCTCCTTAACAAAAAAAAAATAAAAAATGAACGCAATATATTTGGAAAACGTCTTCTTTTAGTGTTCCCTACATGTTAAATGCCAATCTTTGTAACGAGACAACCCCTTTAAGCTTGACCAGGTACTCAATAGATCACATGATGGCTGTAAACCAGCTTGAGAGTGTCTATGCAGCAATATGGCGTCTCCTCACGTGGCTGTCGATGGTCCAGAGGGTGCCTTAAGGCGACGCAGTGTTCATCCCAATATGGGTATGTGTTGGCTCTTGGTCTCTAGGCACCACCACCGATAAAAGGCTGCAGGGAGCTATTTCCCAGGAAAACTGCAGTTCATTTAAATCAGGGGCACAGGCGTGAGACTGGGACCTGAGCTGCATGTGACCGTGGCCATCTTTGTACACCATAATGCATTGCATAGGCAATGCATTAGGCTTTATTAACAATCGCGCCCCCTAATGGTCAAGCACCATAGGGGGACTAAATGTTACAGTAAAAAAAGTAAATAAATAAAGTTTTAAAGTACAAAAAAAAAGTATTAAAAGTTCAAATCACCCACCTTTCCCCATTTTACAAATAAAATCCTTAAAATAATAAAAAAGTTACACATATTTGGTATCGGCGCGTTCGAAAAAGTCAGATCTATAAAAATATAACATCATTTATCATGTACGCTAAATACCATAGAAGAGAAAAAATTCCAAACGCCAAAATTGCGTTTTTTGGTCATTTTACGTCACTCAAAAAATGGAATAAAAATGATCAAAAAAGTTGCCTGCATTCCAAACTGCTAGCGATAAAAAGAAACACTTCAGCCCGCAAAAAATGCCCCCCACTGACGTCCCGTAGTGTTAGAAACAAAACGTTATTGGTTGCACAAAATGGCGCCGTGGCGCAAATTTCAAATATAGAAAATGTTTGGAATTTTTTTATGGTACCAAAACATAAAGAAAACCCTACATGTTTGGTATTGCCGGATGCGTAACAACCTGTAGAACACAGATAACACTTTATATTTACCGAAGATTGAACGTCGTAAAAGCAAAACACCCAGAAACATGGCGAAAATACTTTTTTTTTCACAATTTGTCCCACTTGGAATTTTTTTGCGGTTTCCCAGTATATTCTATAGTATAGTAATAACAGCATTGAAAGTACATCTTGTCCCGCAAAATAGAAGCCCTCGTGTCTATGTAGGTGAAAAAATAAAAAAGTTATGGCTCTGGGAAGGCGAGGAAGGAAAAACGAATGTCACGGACGCCCCTGCGACCCCTGTCTCGGGTCGCAGGCGCCTCCGTGCTGCAGCTCTCAGCGGAGCCCCGTCCCGCACGTCGGGTTCGGGGTCCGCTCTGCTCCCAGTTCCCGCCGGCACCAACTTACCCGGGCCGCGCTCCTGCTCAGTCACTACAGCCCCCCGGCCGTGGCTTGCTCCGCCCCTAGGGCGCGCGCGGCCCGGATGTTTGATTTTTAAAGGGGCAGTGCGCCGGTAATTTGCTATTGCCGGGCACTGCTCCTATTTAGGTCTGGCCCCTTCCTGCCGGCCCTCGCCGGATCCTTAGTGTGTCTACCTCTGGAGAAAGCGTTCCTAGTCTAGTCTTGTCTTTCCGTGTACCGTACTCTTGTCTACGTTTATCGACCACGTCTCTTGCCGCCTGCCCTGACCGTCTGCCTGTTCACGTTTACGATCCAGAGCCGCCTGTCCTGACCTTCTGCTGTCCCCGACCACGAGCTTGCCTGACAATCGTACTAACGTCTACCTTGGCCGCCACTGCAAAGGCAAGTCCCGCCAGTGGAACGACCTGGTAGACTCCCGCCGCAGCAAGTCCCATCCCCTTTGCGGCGGGCTCTTGGTGAATACCGGGACCCTTTATTTTAGATTCCTTTCCCCGGTGTGGGCTTCCACCATCCCCTGGGGTGGTCCACGGACCCCACTCCCTTTTTCCTTTACAACGAACGGGGGGGTTTCAAAAAAAAAAAACCCCGGGTCCTTAAGGGGTTAAACTTGCTACGAGACAACCGCAGGGTCCCCAATGTCAAACCCCGATATTTTTTATCACTATTAGGGGTTTGTGAAGCAAAATTTATACAAATGCTTTAATTAAAAACCAATTTATGAGGGTTACACCCCTGACATAAAATTTTTGTTTTTAAAGAATTTTTTTTTTTAAAACGTTTAAAAGGGGTTTATAAAATTTTTTGGAGTGTATATGGGGTTTAAAATCGTCTATTTTAGCTTACAGCCCGGGTTAGAAACTTCCGAAACCCCATATAATCAGGCATAGTTTTTTCCCAATCCCCAAGGGACTAGGCCATATTTGGGTTAAACTGCTGTCGGGCCCCTTCCCCGGGCCGTGACCATGTGCATCCCCTTAAATTGGGTAGGGGGTTTTGTGTTTGAATCCCTTTTATATGAAAATGAAGATGCTTTGTAAATTTTTTTAAATTGTTCTTTTAAAAAAATGAATTTTTTAACTAAAGCTGCCCCTTTAACTTCCCGCTGGACTAGGCCACTTAAAACTCTTTTGGAGGGGCTGGACTTCCTTTTTGCGGGCAGTTTGGGTTAAGCACCAGCGGGAATTTCCCCGGGGCAATCTTGTCATCCACTTATACCTGGTCTCCCATCAAAAAGGGTTTTAAGTAAAAAACTTTGGGACTTGTAACTACCCTTTAAAGGGGGAAAAACTCTAGATTCAATCTGGGAAAAACCCAACCTCTTGCACACCTTTCAAAAAAAACACCGGGGGGCTGGACAAGGGCCGACACATTTAAAAATTTCAAAAATTCAATTTTTTTTTTAAACACCAGTGGGTTTTGAAGGGGGAACATCGGGGGAAAACTTTTGGCACCCAAAATGGAGGTTGCCACAAACCACAGGAATAAACCCTCTATTTTTAGGTAAATTTTTTTCCTTCGATTTCCCCCAAAGGGAAAAATGTTCATTTGCCCTCAGAACCACCCAACCTTTTTTACTATCTAAAAACAGGGTTTAAACCTGCCCCTCACTGGGTTTTTGGGGCAACCCCCACCTTGGGTGGTTCTAGAACCCAAAACCCTTTTCCCATACTCCCTTTCACCCAGTTTTGTGACCATGGAAATAAAAGCAAAACTTTAAAATCCCAAAAAACCCATTGGGTAATGCCCACCAGGCCCCAATAGGCCCCGGGAAATGACATTCCCCGCGGGTGCCCACAATTACAGGATCCCATCCCAGAGGCCCTTTTGGAATAAAATGAC
Source organism: Phyllomedusa bahiana (assembly GCA_025379985.1). Classification (NCBI taxonomy): domain Eukaryota; kingdom Metazoa; phylum Chordata; class Amphibia; order Anura; family Hylidae; genus Phyllomedusa; species Phyllomedusa bahiana. Next base: position 52,558 of record JAODAL010022575.1, read on the forward strand.
CAGGGCTGCTAAAAAAACCCGCCTCAGCACATTTTTCCCTTTTTACACAGCTTTTTTTTCATCCCTTTAAGGTTCATCCATCCATACATCTCACTGGGGTTTTCGGGACACACCCTCTGAGGTCTCATCCAGGCTTTTAATCTCCCCTTTTTGGGTCGACCCCACCCTCTGAGGTCCCATTCTTACATACACCTCTTTCGGGGTTTTCCACACCCCCTTGGGGTTTCCTTCATACAAACATCTCACTAGGGTTTCACACACCCCCCTGAGGTTCATTCTTACATAAAACCCATCAGGGTTGCACACACCCTCTGAGGTCCTATTCAATACATTCTTCCCCTGGGTCGCCACCCCAAAAAACCCTTGGGGGTTTCCTCATCCATGCTTACACCTCATCGGGGTTGGGCTCACACCCTTCGGGGTTCTCACCCTGAAATTACACCTAAATCAGGGTCTGCACACACCCTTGAGGTCTCTTTTCTACATACATCTCACAGGCTCTGCCACACCCCCCTGACCCTTCACCCAAAACCCATACACCTATCAGGGCTCCAACCCCCCCCCCCCCCCCCCCCATAGGTTTTCATTAAATACTTTACACTCATTTGGGTCTGCAAAAACACCCTCTGATTTTCTCATCCATCCCTTTTTCCCAACCTCATCAGGGGCTGCCCCACACCCCCTGAGGTCCCATTAATACATACATTCACAAGGGTCTCCCACAAAAACCCCCCCCTGAGATCTCATTCATACATACATCTCACTAGGGTCTGCACACACCCTCTGAGGTCTCATCCATGCATACACCCCCATCAGGTCTGGAAACACCCCCTCTGAGGTCTCATTCATACAAAATTTTCTCACTAGGGCCCTGCACCACCCCTGAGGGTCTATTCATACTCCCATCTAACTGGGGTTTCTGCACCCCCCCCCTGAGGTTAAATTCTTACATAAATCTAACTAGGGTCTGAACAAAACCCTCGGGGTTTCTCTCCTTTGCTATCCCCCTCATCGGGGTTCTGCAAAACCCCCCTGAGGCCCCTCACCCATGAAATACCCCTCATCAGTGCCCTGAAAACCCCCCCCTCTAGGTTCATAAAATCCCTTTTACCCTCATCAGGGTTTGCACACCCCTTGGGGTCTCACCTTTTGATGTATCCCCCTCCCAAGGTCTGAAACACCCCCTTGGGGTTCTTTCCAGCATCACCTCATCATTTCTGCACACACCCTTAGGTTCTTTCATACAAAACCTTTAATCAGGGTTGCACACAGCCTCTGGGGGTTTTCATCCAGGGCATATCCCCTCATCAGGGACTGCACACACCCTATGAGGTCTCATCCATGCATGTATACACCCCCCCAAATTTTTCTGCACTTTTACCCTCTGGGGTTTCCTCATCCATGCATACCCCTAACCCGGGGTTCTGCACACCCCCTCTGGGGTTTCTCATCCATGCATATCCCTCATCAGGGTCTGACACCCCACCCTAAAGGTCTCCCCTTGCATAAAGTTTGTATGTATGAAGGGGAACCCCCAGAGGGTGTGGCAAAACCCCTGATGGGGTGTATGCATGGATGAAAACCTTAGGGTGTGTTGCAGACCCTATGAGATTTTATGAAATAATGAACCTAAAGAGGGTTTTTTGGCAGACCCTAGTGAGATGTATTTTGAATGAGACCTCAGAGGGTGGTGTGCGACCCTGGGGGGTGTTTGCATGGATGGGACCTCAAGGGGTGTTTTGCAGAGCCTAGTGAGATGTATGTATGAAGGACCTCAGGGGGTGGGGTGCAGACCCTGATGAGGTGTAGGGCCAGGGAAATGGGGACCTCAGGGGGGGGTGTTGCAAGCCTAGTAGATGAAATTTTATGAAGGGAGACCTCAGAGGGGTGTGTGCAGCCCCTGATGAGTGTGAAAGCAGGGAGAGACCTCGAGGGGGGTGTGCAGACCCGATGAGGTGTATGCAGGGATAAAGACCTCGAGGGGTGTGGCAGCCCCCTAGTGGATGTTTTGCATGGAGAAAACCTCAGGGGGTGTGTCCCAGACCCTAGGAGATGTATCCCAGGGATAAAAACCTCAGGGGGGTTGTGTGCAGACCCTGTTTGAGGGGGATGCAGGGAATAAAGGCCCCTCAGGGGGGTTGTTTTGCAGACCCTGATGGGGTTTAAATACCTGCATGGTTTAGACCTAAAGGGGGTTTGTGCCAACCCTAGAGGGGGTGTATACCTGAAAGAATGGGGCCCCAAAAGGCCTCACCCAATGCATATACCTTTTGGGTCGAACGTTAAATTTGGGCCTCACCCTAATGCATTAAATTTTTAAAGGGGTCTGCACACCCCCTTTTGGGGCCCTAATCCATGCAGGTATACACCTCACTAGGGTCTGCACATACCCTCTGAGGCCTCATCCATGCATATACCTCACCCGGGTCTGCACATACCCTCTGTGGCCTCGACCATGCAGGCATACACCTCTCTACGGTCTGCACACACCCTCTGAGGCCTCGACCATGCAGGCATACACCTCACCCGGGTCTGCACCCCCCTTTGTAGGCCCGCCCAAATGCAGGCATAAACCTCCCCCCGGGGTTTTGCACCCCCCCCTCTGGGCCTAACCCAAAGCAGGTTTTTCACCCACCCCGGTTGCTCACAAAACCCCCTGAGGCCTCATCCTTCCCGTTACCCCCCAACGGGGTCTAAAACCACACCCTCTGGGGCCCTCATTCATGCAGATAAAACACCCACGGGGTGTGCACAAAAACCCCTTTTATATTTTTCTCCTCACACACCGTGCAGGAAAAATCTTTTCCCGGTTTTCCCTTTTTCCCTTTACCGGAAGCACACGGGCCCTGTTCACACTTGTAAAAAACTGGTGGCCACAATCACGGGACCCACATTACCTGCAAATTTTTGTACTGTGGCAACCATTTCCCACTGGGAAAGTGCACCTGAAACTTGCATGTTTACCATCATTTACCCCAAAAGTGCACTGGGATCAAGGGGTAGTTTTCCCTTTAAAAAGGGGGACCCCAAAACCCTTTTTCCCCACAGCTGCCGGGCCCACAAATTCTTTGGGTTTTCACAAAGAGGGGGCGCAGAGGACCCCCTTTTTGTTGCTTTTAAAAACCAAAAATTGGGCTCCCCCTGAGCCTGTGGGCAAAAAAACAGTGTCTGCAGTTTTTTCACCCCCCAAAACAAGATGCACAGCCTGCTGTACTCCCAGCCTATTAACCCTGACCTCTGGGGCACCCCTTTGAGTTTTTTTGCTCTATAGGGGGGGCCTGGCCCTTTTTTGCAGAAGCAAAATTCACACTCTGCTTTTACTTCTTACCTAGGACTGACACCCCTTTGACCTAAAAGGGGCAAAACCTGAGCTGCTCCCCCTTACTGTGAAACGGCAGCACCGTAGTCGCTTTTTCACACACACAGTAAGGGAGCTAACTTTGTGAAAACCGCCCCCCTCCTCCGCTCGGGTTAGTCTGACAGAGCTTTTTCAATACGGGCCCCTTTTTTCAAATATTAACCTTTGTATAAAGACAAAATTGGGCAAAACCCCCTGAGCTTAGAGTCCATCAGACTTTCCAGTCCAAAATACACCGGGTCATTTTTACCCCACCATCATCACAGGGATTTTTGGGAAAGTTGACCACTCTGGCTAAAACCCTGTCGGGCACTGACCCTGCAAATCCACGGGAAAGGAATTTCCCCCAGGAAAGTCACTTGTTTTCCCTTAAAAACCTTGGCTGTTCCCCCAAAAGTGCCTTTAAAATTGGGGGAAGTCCCCCTCCCAAAGTGGAAAACCCGGGGACTGAAATTTTCCTCACAACCCCCAAGGGCCTTATGGATGACGAAACCCCGACAGGTTTCAAAACAAAATTGGGAAAAGGCCCAAACCATATTTTGGAGGGGTTTTCCCCAAAAGGGGTCCCAAAATGCCCGGGGGGGCCCGCTTTGGGACATTTGGCGACAGCCCTTTTTGTCCTTTCCAAAAAATTTTGGGAGATCATCCACCAGCAAAAAATTTGTTTCGGGGGAAACATTTCCTCTGACCTCCTTTGTCAAAAAAAAAAAATTTTCCAGGCAGAAAGACATTTCTTTTTCCGGGGGGGTGCATTCCCTGTTTTTCCAGAAAAAAGGGTTCCTGTTTAAAAATTTGGGGCCCGTCTTTTTTATTCCCCCCACAGCACAGTCACTTCAGACACCAAAGACTGCTCGGGTGCGTTTTCCCCTTCAGATTTTTCCCTTGGGCTCACAAGAGATAATATCCAACCCCCAAATGTAGACTGCAGCACCCTATGCTAAACCTGTTTTTTTTCTCCACTACTTTGTGGGACGTCAGTTAGTGCCTATCTTTGCCCATTGTTTTACCTCCTCCAATTGTAAGCTTTCCGCTTAGCCCCTGAAGCGCCATCCCTTTTGGGCCAAACTTGGAGTTTCACGCTTTTGGGTTCTGGATCGCTGTCCTTGAAAGAATGATATTGCAGAAAATCCTTTCCACAACCGGGGAATATTTTTAAAAAAGAAATCCTTTAGCCGGCTGGCCCTTAACTATGTACAGAGTCCCCCCCTGGGCCAGAGATCGTGCCAAACCCCACAAAACACCTCAAAAACCCCCAGTGTTGGGTGATGATTTTTACAAAAGGGTTCCCCTTAAAACCCTTGGGGCCCGAGCTCTCTCCCTCCCGCTCCGCTTTCTCCAAACCCGCCTTTTAATAGGCCTAGTAAGACCTGGGACTTTTAACGAGGGGGAGGGGCCCCCTTCCCCAAAACTATGACGGGCCCCCCAAAAGGCAGCCATACAGCTACCTTGCAGTAAACTACTGACACCAAAAAGTTTCCCCTTCCCCCCCCGAACACAGGTTTTTTTTGGGGGGGCCCCCCCCCCCCCCGTTTTTTTTGCAGATACCTGTGGCAGAAAAACCCCGCAACTGCACAAGGTCACTGGGCCCCACGGCAGAGGTTTTTAATTTTTTAAACCCCGTTTTTTTGTAGGGGCGGAAATTTTAAGACACAAAGGGATGTAAAAGGAGAGGACTCCGCAGAGGGAGGGCAGGCAGTCCGTGGTGGGTCGTCCGCTTTCCCCCACTGAAGTCACGGGCAGTTTCGCAGCTTTCCCTTTTTCTTCGCTCTGCATCCGAGGGCGAAATAGGGCCCGCAGGCCCTCCCCCAAACGTTTACAAGTCACTAACCTAGGGAAAAAGGACCCTCCGTTGAGGATGTGTTTTACTGCCATACAAACCCCCGCCCGCGGCTTATAGGGACTGATAGGTGATAAAATTTGGGGGCCCCGGGGGAGAAAAGAAAGGGTTTGCACCTTTTCTCCCAAAAAACTCAGAGCCAAATGGAAAATGGCCCCCAATTCCCTCAGCCAAGCCTCTGTCCCTTTCAACTGAAATTTTCTGCCCCTTTGAAAAAGTTATGCCCCATTACAGGAAAATAGGGACAGATTTGCAAGAATTTTTCAGCCACTTTGGGAAAGGGTTTATGGGGAAGTTTAGAAGTCAGAGCCGGGTTTATTCATTTCTGGCCTATTTTGGCCCAAAACCCTCATCAAGCCTTCCCGATATGAATTTAAATCAAGCTGGAAATCCGAGTGGGAATTTTGTGAACAGCTGAGGGGGGTGGGCCAAGGGGCAGGTTGACGCTGACTGACACCCAAGATAAGGGGGGGGAAAAATGGGAAAAAAGGCCTCAGATTTCTCTGATTGGGATTCTCCCCTTTTTAGACACCACTGCTCAATGCTGACCAGTGCCTTCACGGGATGGCCTGCTGGGAAACCCAAACAAGAAACAACTGAGGATGGTCCAGCCAAAAAATTAAGACACCCACCAATTTGATATGGGGCCTTTCAGGGGCCTGTGAAAAATTTTAAAACCTGCTCCTGTGATGATGGCCTAAAATATGAGGACCCCCGGAGCTGAGAACCCCCCCACTTTCTTTGCTTCAAAATGCAAAAAGACCCGGATACCCGCAAACCAAAAAGAGGAGGATACAACCCGCCCAGATACTCAAACCCTGCACTGCCACATTCCCGAAGCCCAGCATCCATATGACAGAGACATCCTCTCTCATACAATTTTTGGTATCCATCCCAAAGGGCAGCTTCAACCCGCACTTGTATATAGATGCAATAGGCATCCCAAGGGGGTTTCCCTGAGGAGTTTAAAGAAAGGGATCAAGTGGCCGCTGGGTTTGAATCTCTGCTACCAATAATCACTGTCAATAAGAACGTAGAATGGATAAACTACATATATTACAACCAGCAGAGATTTGTGAATTACACCAGAGACGCCCTACAGGGCCTGGCAGATCAGGAGGGCCCGACCTCTGCTGTAACCTGGCAGATCAGGAGGGCCATGGACATGGTGTTAGCTGAAAAAGGAGGTGTGTGCAAAACTATAGGGGAAACCTGTTGTACTTTCATCCCAGACAATACAGGACCAAATGGTAAGGTTACTGTTGCAATTAAAAAGCTAGGCGATCTCAGGCATAGGAGAAGTGGTTTACTTTGTGGTTTAAGGGCTGGCAGGGAATTCTCGCTCAGATATTGTGATAATGATTGTGCTGCTAATTCTTGCCCTAATTGTTTGTTGTGTTCTTCTATGTTTGAGGAAACTACTTGGAAAAGCTGTGGATGAAAGCATACCCACCATGATGAACAGCTGCCCACAGCCTGGCTTCTATGATGACGTGGACACTACCACATCCTTTGGAACCTTGCCATAATATGAACCTGCCCAAGAAGGCATACATCTCCCTCATCAGAATTACTGAGCAGGAAACATAGGGAGAGTTGTGCACCATATGTGGATAAGGTATTGAGCCCAGCCCTCTCTGACCAGTGGGGAGTTTCAAGAAGGGGACAATTTAAAACAGCCTGTCCCATGGTGTTAGGTCTCTAGGGAAAGATTAAAATGAGACCAAAATCTCAAAGGGGGACTCTTGTGGATGGGAACAAAGGTTATGTGTGATACTTTGTGTCTCCATTTTAATATGTTAGTATAACACCACATATGCCTTTGCACACAGCCCATAAAAGCTGCCTGTATAACTCTTTTCTCTAATGTGTTTCAAAATGACCGCTACATATTATGCTTATAGAGATAACTGCAGTATAATCCAAGATGGAGCCTCCTTCTGGAACTACACCCAAGGTTGGGACATTCCTGAGCTAAAGGGAATAGGTCCCAAATAAGGATATAACCAATCACAGACTAACAGCTCTGCCCATGTGATGCTTTCTTATCTCACTACACAAAAGAGTTTAAAAACCTGCCATTTTGAGAATAAAGACAGAAAGTGTATTCAGACCAACAAAGCATGGTGTGATCTCTTTCTCGGTGCTGCACCTTTATATCCTAGGATAATTTGGAGACCCCACTGGGTCCTTTGAGGTTCCATCCATTTCAAAAATATAATTAAACTGCTGGAAGACTGCAGACGCCTTACACAACCCGGAGGGCATAACAATGCATTCAAAATGTCCCTCCAGGGGGTTGAAAAAGTTTTCCACTCTTTTCCCCCCCTTGTTTTGGATCAATGGGGGTGGGAGACCAGTTAGAAAACCAGTGGCCCCAAATGTTTTTAAAAACAGATCAGGGATCAAGGGAAGGGAGTACTGATTCTTAACCATAATGCTGATCAGCTCCAGATAGTTGATACAGGCGTCTAAGACTCTGTCCTATTTTCACAAAAAAGAATTTCGGTCCCCATTGGGGTGAATTAAAATGGGGAATAGGCCCCCTGTTGAAGACTATCCTGTATGTAGGCACACATGGCCTCACACTCAGGAGCTGACTAAGTGAAGATACTTCCCTTGGTGTACTTTGATCCAGGAAGGAGGTCAATACCACGGTCTTAAGACATATGAGGTGTCAATAAATCAGCACATTTTTTTGTCAAAAACATCAGCAAAATCAGAAATGATAAAGGTTGCTTCCTCCATCTGGCACCCAGATAATCAAAAAAATTCAGTGGGATGGCTTTGAGGTCCCCTATCATAAATTCCCCCTCAAACCCAGTCTAAACAGGGTTATGATTACTCAACCAAGTAATCCCAAAATAATATCTGATGATATGAGAGAGAAGGAGGGAGATGAAGACAGGAGAGAGGAATGGAGAAGGAGAAAGGGAGAAAGAAGAGGGGGGAAGAAAAAAAGAGAGAGAAAAAAAGGGGGAGGGGGAGAGGGGGAGAGAAAACAGAAGAGAGGAAAGGAGAGGGAAAAACGGGAGAAGGGAGATAGAGAAACGGGAAGGGGAAAGGGGGAGCAGGGGCTCTAACAATGGTCGGGCTGGTGACGTCACGCTCTGCTGTGTCTTATCTCCTCTCACCTTGTGATGTTAGTGGCTGGAGATCCTCCATCATGATCTCCTGGTACAGTTTTCCCTTTTCCCCTTCTAGTACTCCCACTCCTCCATGGAACATAACAGCGAATCCTGACACCTTATAGGAAACCCGACAACACAAGGATCCATCATCATCCCGGAAACCCCCCCCTCCCCGCGTGTGTTATGTATAATGCCCCCGCTTCCCCATCACCTATAACAAACCAGACCCATCATTCCCCCCGTGGTTTTTGTTTAATTTTCCCAGCATTCCCCCACCTCCAACATCCAAACCCAAACAACCCCTGTGTAAAAGGAAAAAGTCCCCGGGATTCCCCCTCAAACCCTCAAACATCAACCGGGCCCATAAACCCTGTGTTAAGGTTTTAAATTTTCCCCATTTCCCCCCCCTCCATATCCAGACCCCCCAAACCCCCCCGTGTTAATTTTAAAAAATGTTCCAGCATTTTCCCCCCCACCTCTTTTATCACCCCTGTGGGTTTTGAAAAAAACCCACCCAGGGAAATTCCCCAAACCTCTTTATTCCCCAAAACCCCATCCCGTGTTAATTAATTTCCCCGCATTTCCCCCTTTCCCCCTTTAACCCTGAAACCCCAACCCATCAACCCCTGTTGGGGTTTGTATAATGTCCCAGGGTTTTTTCCCCCCAAACCCCTCCCTCCCGTCATCCCCGTGTTTTGTTAATGTCCCCCGCAAACCCCCCCCCTCTCCCATCAACCAGACCCATCACCCGTGTTATTTTAAAAAGCCCCCCATTTTCCCCCAAACCCCTTCCCCCATCATCCAAAACCCCTCTCCCCGTGTTAAGAATTTAAGTCCCAAAGGATTTCCCCCTTTACCTCTCCTCAATCCTGGCCCCCTCCCCGGTTTTGTAAATGTTCCCAGCCTTCCCTTTTCCCCCTCCCTTTATCCAGGGCCCATCTCCCCTGTTTTATGATAATTGGTTTTTTTGCATTCCCCTCCCCCCCTTCCAAACCCCTCCCCGTGTTAAAAATTTAAAGTTCCCCAAACCAAATTCCCCTAAATCTAAACATCCCGGTCCCCAAAAACCCCCCTGTTTAGGGATAAAGGGCCCAAACATTTCCCCCTCACCCTAATCAAAAATTCCCCGTGTTTTGTTAAAAGTTTTCCAGGGGATTCCCCCCACCTCTCCTCATCCAGCCCATCATCCCCGTGTTATGTAAATTTTTCCCGCAATTCCCCCCAAGACCTCCCCCATCATCCCCCGTGTTAATATAAAAATGTTCCCCGCATTCCCCCCCCCTCAATCATCCCCAAACCCCCCACATTTGGGTTTTATGTAAAAAAATGTCCCCCATTTCCCAAAACCCCCTCCCTCATCCAAACCCTCATCCCCTGGTTACTAAAATGTCCCAAAACCATTCCCTCACCAAAACCAATCATCCCCCGTGTTAGTTATTGGGCCCGCATTCCCTTTACTCCTCCCCATCTTTTTGAAACAAACCCCCATCCCGGTTGATGTTAATGATCGCCAGCATTCCCTTTCCCCTTTTCCCCCCCTTCCCCTCCAAAACCCCAATCAAATTTTTCCCCCGTTTTATAATTTTGTTCCCCCGCATTCCCCTTCCCCCTCTCCCAAACCCCCCTCTCCCGTGTTTACCCCAAAAATGGGCCCCCGCTTTTCCCCCAACCTTTTTTCCCCAAAACCAACCCCTCAACCCCCGTGTTAGGGGAAAATGTCCCAGCTTCCCTTTTTAACCTTTCCTCATCATTTAGAACCTTTACCCCCCGGTTAATAAATTTTCCGAGCACTCCCTTTCCCCCCCTTTCCCCATCATCCCAAACATTTTTCCCCTGTGTTATTATAAATTTCCAGAATTTCCCCCCACCCTCCCCATCATCCAGACCCATAATCCCCTTGGTTTTTGGATAATGTCCCAGGGATTCCCCTAACCCTTCCCCCATCCATCCAGACCCATCACCCCGTGTTAGTATAAAGGCCCCCAAAATTCCCCTCACCCTAAAATCCCTTTTTTATAATTTTCCCCAGGAAACCCCTCACCCTGTGGGTTTTATTGTATAATTTGTTTCCCAGCAAATTTCCCCTTTCCCCCTCCCATCACCAGACCCCTCTTCCCCGGGGTTTTTTATAAAATTTCCCCCCCAAATTTCCCCCCCCCCTCTCCCCTTTATCCAAAAAACCAAAACCCACTTTTTTTAGTTTTTAAAGGCCCACATTCCCCCCCACCCTCCTTTATAAAACCGACCCATCAAACCCCTGTGTTATGTATAATTTTCCGGGCCCTTCCCCTCATCTCATCATCATCCAAAACCCATCATCCCCTGTGTTATGTATAATTTCCGGGGTTCCCCTCACCTATCATCAAACATCCAGACCCATCATTCCCTGGTTATGTTTAAATTTCCCAAATTCCCAGTCCCCCTTTTTCTAGGTTTTGCAGGGTCAGTGATCCTGGTGGCAGGTCTAGGGAAACTTCTGTAAAAAATTGAAATGGGGAGGAGGTTCGGGGCTCGGGGCTGGGGGCCCGGGGCCTCCGACACACGGGGGGCCCCCAAATACCAAACACTTTTTCCTAATGGGGGAATCCTTGTAAAAAGGGAGGGGCAAACCCGGACTTCAAAATTTCCCAAGAAAACCCTCCCTCCCTTTTACATTTAAACACCTGTTACTTTATAGAGAGAAGAGCCAGGGCCTGGTGGAATCCCCACCTCTCCAGTTACCCAAATAGAAAGATCCCAGGTTTTAAGGGCTATTTTCCCGGGGCCCTTTAGGTCCCATCCTTGTCCCCCCTTTGGGGGTCATTGATGGGGAAAAGGGGCCCAAATTGGGCTTTACTGTGAGAGTCCTTTTACCTGAAAGGAACCTGGGAAAAAGACGAGGACTGAGAGCAAGGGTCACCTTCTATATACACCTCTATTCTGTACATAAATATAAAAAACCTATAGTTGGGAAAACCCCGTTCCCGGGGCAGGGACTCTAAAAAGAAAATGAGGCCATTTAAGGGGCCCCAGGGTCTTCTCCTCAGGGAAGGCTGCCAAAATTTTATCTTTTTAAAACACACGGGGGGCACTCCTCACAAAATTGAGTCACCCCTAATTTAAAAAAAATATTTATTCTTTTTTTCAAGGGGACAACACTGAAAATCTGGGCACTTTTATCCCGGGGTAAAGTAGTTAAATGCACCCCCCTTTTTGGTTTTAGTTTTAAAAAGGTGCGGGCCCAAAAGGGAGGGGGATCATTCTCGATTCAAAAGTCCCCAGTACCCGCGGGCATTCCCTGGTTTCCCTTAATGAACGTAGTTTTCCCCACCGGCAGCACCCATTTTTCCCCCCAAAAACCCTGACACTTCCCACCACCATGGTTGACTGGGAGGGAGACAAAATTGGTTTTTTGGTTTCCCAAGGGCCTGGGTTGGGCCACCACAACAAAATTTACACCATCTGAAAAAAAAATTTCGTTTCTCTTTGGGCGGGAACCCGGGCCAAAGGGTTTCCCGTAACCCTTTTCCTTAGCTGGTTGT